>JBBYHK010254555.1:0-29190 GCA_038382065.1 Adansonia grandidieri | reverse complement strand
TCATGAAATAAGAGGAGATTATTACATGAATCCGTATTTATCCCAATTGAAAAACAAACTTTAATTTTAAAAATGGTCGAAAGAGAAGTATTTCTGATGAAACCAAAGCATCAATTCATTTATCCCATGCAGAGAATAAATTTGTGGTGCCCAATCATTAAAAGAAAGGAGATTATTATGTGAATGCGTGTTTATCCTAGTTGAAAAATGAACATTAATTCTAAAAATGGTAGAAAGAGATGTTTTATGGTTGAAACCAAACTTTAATATCATTAATCCTACTAAGGAGAATGTGTTTATGGTGCCTAAATACGAAAGGAATGGAGATTATTATATGAATTCATGTTTGTCCAAATCGATGAACAAATATTAATTCTAAAAATGGTAGAAAGAGATGTTTTTCTTAGGAAACCAAAGCATGAATGTCATTTATCCTAATGAGGAGAATGTGTTTATGTTGCCTAATTGTGAAAAGAAACGAGACTATTATGTAAATCCAAGTTTATCCATTTGAAAAATGAACATTAATTCTAAAAATGGTAAAAAGAGATGTTTTTCTTATGACACCAAAGTCTTAATATCATTTATCCTAATGAGGAGAACGTGTATATGGTGCCTAATCAGGAAAAGAAACGAGATATTATGTGAATCTGTGTCTGTCCAAATTGACCAACAAACACTAATTTTAAAAATGGTAGAAAGAGAAGTTTTTCTTATAAAACAAAAGCATCAATGCCATTTATGCCAATAAGGAGAATGAATTTGTGGTGCCCAATCATTAAAATGAAGGAGATTATTATGTGAATATGGGTTTATCCAATTGAAAAATGAACTTTAATTCTAAAAGTGGTAAAAAGAGATGTTTTTCTATGAAACCAAAGCCTCAAAATCATTTATGCCGATGAGGATAGTGCGTTTATGGAGCCTAATAACGAAAAGAAAGGAGATTATTATGTGAATCAGTGTTTATCCAATTGAAAAAAGAACTTTAATTCTAAAAATGGTAGAAAGAGATATTTTTCTTATGGAACTTAAGCATGAATGTCATTTACCCTAATGAGGAAAATGTCTTTATGATGCCTAATCATGAAAAGAAAGGAGACTATTATGTGGATCTGTGTTTATCCAAATCAACCAACAAACATTAATTTAAAAAATGGTAGAAAGAGAAGTTTTTCTTATGAAACCAAAGCATCAATTCATTTATCCTAATAAGGAGAATGAATCTGCAGCGCCCAATCATTAAAAGAAAGGAGATTATTATGTCAATCCGAGTTTATCCAATTGAAAAATAAACATTAATTCTAAAAGGAGTAGAAAGACATGTTTTTCTTACGATACCAAAGCCTCAATATTATTTATCCCAGTGAGGAGAATGTGTATATGGTGCCTAATCACAAAAAAAAAAGAGATTATTGCATGAATCCATGTTTGTCTAAATTGACCAATGAACATTAATTTAAAAAATGGTAGAAAGAGAAGTTTTTCTTATGAAACCAAAGCACCAATTCATTTATCCCAATGAGGAGAATGGATTTGTGGCAACCAATCATTAAAAAAAAGGAGATTATTAGCTTAATCCCAGTTTATCCATTTGAAAAAAAACATTAATTCTAAAAATGGTAAAAAGAGATGTTTTTCTTATGATACCATAGCCTTAATATCATTTATCCCAATGAGAAGAATGTGTTTAAGTTGCCTAATTGTGAAAAGGGAGGAGACTATTACGTGAATCTGTATCTGTACAAATCAACCAACGAACATTAATTTAAAAAATGGTAGAAAGAGAAGCTTTTCTTATAAAACCAAATCTTCAATTCACTAATCCCAATAAGGAGAATAAATTTGTGGCGCCCAATCATTAAAAGAAAGGAGATTATTTTGTTAATTCGAGCTTATCCATTTGAAAAACGAACGTTAATTCTAAAAATGCTAAGAAGAGATGTTTTTCTTATGATACCAAAGCCTCAATATCATTTATCCCAATGAGGAGAATGTGTATATGGTGCAATCACGAAAAGAAACGAGATTATTACGTGAATCTGTGTCTATCCAAATCGACCAATGAACATTAATTTTAAAAATGGTAGAAAGAAAAGTTTTTCTTATAAAACCAAAGCATCAATGCTATTTATCCCAACGAGGAGAATGAATTTGCAGTGCCCTATCATTATAAGATAGGAGGTTATTATGTAAATCTGAGTTTATCCAATTGAAAAATGAACATTAATTTTAAAAGTGGTAAAAAGAGATGTTTTTCTTATGATACCAAAGCCTCAAAATCATTTATCCCAAAGAGGAGAATGTGTATATGGTGCCTAATCACGAAAAGAAATGAGATTATTATGTGAATCCGTGTTTGATTAAATCAACCAATGAACATTAATTTTAAAAATGGTAGAAAGAGAAGTTTTTCTTATAAAACCAAAGCTTCAATGCCATTTATCCCAATGAGGAGAATCAATTTGTGGCACCCAATCATTAAAAGAAAGGAGATTATTATGTGAATCCGAGTTTATCCAATTGAGAAACGAGCATTAATTCTAAAAATGATAAAAAGTGATGTTTTTCTTATGATACCAAAGCTTCAATATCATTTATCCTAATGAAGAGAATGTGTATATGCTGCCTAATCATGAAAAGAAATGAGATTATTATGTGAATCCATGGCTGTCCATATCGACCAACGAACATTAATTTTAAAAATAGTGGAAGGAAAAGTTTTTTTTATAAAACCACAGCATCGATACCATTTATCCCAATGAGGAGAATGAATTTGTGGTGCCCAATCATTTAAAGAAAAGAGATTATTATGTGAATCCGAGTTTATTCAATTGAAAAACGAACATTAAATCTAAAAATGGTAAAAAGAGATGTTTTTGTTATGAAACGATGTTTTTGTTATGAAACCAAAGCCTCAATATCATTTATTCCAATGAGGAGAATGTGTGTATGGTGCCTAATCATGAAAGGAAGCGAGATTATTATGTGAATCCGTGTTTGCTAAAATCGACCAACGGACATTAATTTTAAATTTGGTAGAAAGAGAAGTTTTTCTTATAAAACCAAAGCTTCAATGCTATTTATCCCAATGAGGAGAATGAATTTGTGCCACCCAATCATTAAAAGAAAGGAGATTATTATGTGAATCTGAGTTTATCCAATTGAGAAACGAGCATTAATTCTAAAAATGGTAAAAAGTGATGTTTTTCTTATGATACCAAAGCCTCAATATCATTTATCCTAATTAGGAGAATGTGTATATGGTGCCTAATCATGAAAAAAAACGAGATTATTACGTGAATCCATGGCTGTCCAAATCGACCAACGAACATTAATTTTAAAAATAGTAGAAGGAGATGTTTTTCTTATAAAACCACAGCATCAATGCCATTTATCCCAATGAGGAGAATGAATTTGCCTAATCATTAAAAGAAAAGAGATTATTATGTGAATCCATGTCTATTCAATTGAAAAACAAACATTAATTCTAAAAATGGTAAAAAGAGATGTTTTTGTTATGAAACCAAAGCCTCAATATCATTTATCCTAATGAGGAGAATGTGTTTATGGAGCCTAATAACGAAAAGAAAAGAGATTATTATGTGAATCCATGTTTATCCAATTGAAAAATGAACTTTAATTCTAAAAATGGTAGAAAGAGATTTTTTCTTATAAAACCAAAGCATCAATACCATTTATCCCAATAAGGAGAATGTATTTATAGCACCCAATCATGAAATGAAAGGAGATTATGATATGAATCTGTGTTTATCCCAATTGGAAAATGAATTTTAATTCTAAAAATGGCTGAAAGAGAAGTATTTCTTATGAAACCAAAGCATTAATTCATTTATCCCAGAGCGAAGAAAGAAATTATGGTGCCCAATCATTAAAAGAAAAAAGATTATTATGTGAATCTGTGTTTATCTAATTAAGAAACAAACTTTAATTCTAAAAATGGTAGAAAAAGATGTTTTTCTTATGAAACCAAAGCGTCAATATCATTTATCCCAATAAGGAGAATGTGTTTATGGTGCCCAATCATGAAATGAAAGGAGAACCATGTTTGTCCCAGTTGAAAAATGAACCTTAATTCTAAAAATGGTAGAAAGAGATCTTTTTCTTGCTAAACCAAAGCCTCAATATCATTTATCCTAATGAGAAAAATGTGTTTATGGTGCCTAATAAATAAAAGAAAGGGCATTATTATGTGAATCCGTGTTTCTCCAATTGAAAAATGAACTTTAATTCTAAAAATGGTATAAAGAGATGTTTTTCTTATGAATCCAAAGCATCAATATCGTTTATCCTAATAAGGAGAATGTGTTTTGGTGCCCAATCATGAAATGAGAAGAGATTATTACATGAATCCCTGTTTATCCTAATTGAAAAAGGAACTTTAATTTTAAAAATGGCCGAAAGAGAAGTATTTCTTATGAAACCAAAGCATCAATTCATCTATCCCTATGCGGAGAATGAATTTGTGGTGCCCAATCATTAAAAGAAAGGAGATTATTATGTGAATGCATGTTTATCTCAGTTGAGAAACGAACATTAATTCTAAAAATGGTAAAAATGGACATTTTTTCGTTGAAACCAAAGCTTCAATATCATTTATCCCAATGAGGAAAATGTGTTTATAGTGCCTAAATATGAAAGGAATGGAGATTATTATGTGAATTCATGTTTGTCCAAATTGACGAACAAACATTAATTCTGAAAAAGGTAGAACGAGATGTTTTTCTTATGAAACCAAAGCATGAATGTCATTAATCCTAATGAGGAAAATGTCTTTATGATGCCTAATCATGAAAAAAAAAGACTATTATGTGAATCTGTGTTTGTCAAAATTGACCAACAAACATTAATTCTAAAAATGGTAGAAAGATAAGTTTCTCATATGAAACCAAAGCATCAATATTATTTATCCTAATGAGGAGAATGATTTGTGGCGCCTAATCATTAAAAGAAAGGAGATTATTAAGGAAGTCCGAGTTTATCCAATTGCAAAATGAACTTTAATTCTAAAAATGGTAAAAAGATCTATTTTTCTTATGAATCCAAAGCTTCAATATCATTTATCCCAATGAGAAGAATGTGTTTAAGTTGCCTAGTCATGAAAAGGAAACAGATTACTACGTGAATCCGTGTCTATCCAAATTAACAAATGAACATTAATTTAAAAATGGTAGAAAGAACAGTTTTTCTTATGAAACCAAAGCTTCAATTAATTTATCCTAATAAGGAGAATAAAATTATGGTGCCCAATCATTAAAAGAAAGGAGATTATTACATTAATCCGAGTTTATCCACTTGAAGAACGAACATTAATTCTAAAAATGGTAAAAACAGATGTTTTTCTTATGATACCAAAGCCTCAACATCATTTATCCTGATGAGGAGAATGTGTATATGGTGCCCAATCGCAAAAAAAAAATGACATTATTACGTGAGTCCGTATTTGTCAAAATCAACCAACAAACATTAATTTTAAAAATGGTAGAAAGAAAAGTTTTTCTTATAAAACCAAACCATCAGTGCCATTTATTCCAATGAGAAGAATGAATTTGTGGCACCCAATCATTAAAAGAAAGGAGATTATTAGGTAAATCTAAGTTTATCCATTTGAAAAGCGAACATTCATTCTAAAAATGGTAAAAAGAGATGTTTCTCTTATGATACCAAAGACTCAATATCATTTATCCCAATGAGGAGAATGTGTATGTGGTGCCTAATCATGAAAAGAAACGAGATTATTACGTGAATCCATGTTTGTCCAAATCGACCAATGAACATTAATTTTAAAAATGGTAGAAAGAAAAGTTTTTCTTATAAAACCAAAGCATCAATGCCATTAACCCAATGAGGAGAATGAATTTGTGGTGCCCAATCATCAAAAGAAGGGAGATTATTATATGAATTTGAGTTTATCCAGTTGAAAAAATGAACATTAATTCTAAAAACGGTAAAAAGAGAGGTTTTTCTTATGATACCAAAGCCTAATATCATTTATCCTAATGAGGAGAATGTGTATATGGTGCCTAATCACAAAAAGAAACAAGATTATTATCTGAATTCGTGTTTGTCCAAATCAACCAACGAACATTAATTTTAAAAATGGTAGAAAAAGAAGTTTTTTTTATAAAACCAAAGCATCAATGCCATTTATCCCAATAAGGAGAATGAATTTGTGGCACCCAATCATTAAAAGAAAGAAGATTATTATGTAAATCTAAGCCTACACATTTGAAAAGCGAGCATTAATTCTGAAAATGGTAAAAAAAGATGTTTTTCTTATGATACCAAAGACTCAATATCATTTATCCCAACAAGGAGAATGTGCATATGGTGCCTAATCACGAAAGGAAATGAGATTATTACATGAATCCATATTTCTCCAAATCGACCAACAAACATTAATTTTAAAAATGGTAGAAGAGAAGTTTTTCTTATAAAGCCAAAGCATCAATGCCATTTACCCCAATGAGGAGAATGAATTTGTGGTACCCAATCATTAAAAGAAAAAAATTATTATGTGAATTCAAGTTTATCCAATTGAGAAATGAACATTAATTCTAAAAATGGTAAAAAAAGATGTTCTTCTTTTGATACCAAAGCCTCAATATCATTTATCTCAATGAGAAGAATGTGTATATGGTGCCTAATCACGAAAAGAAATAAGATTATTATGTGAATTCATGGTTGTCTAAATCGACCAACGACCATTAATTTTAAAACTGGTAGAAAGAGAAGTTTTTCTTATAAAACCAAAGCATCAATGCCATTTATCCCAATGAGGAGAATGAATTTATGGTGACCAATCATTAAAAGAAAGGAGATTAGTATGAGAATCCTAGTTTATCCAATTGAAAAATAAGCTTTTAATTCTAAAAATGGTAAAAAAAGATGTTTTTGTTATGAAAGCAAAGCCTCAATATCATTTATCCCAATGAGGAGGATGTGTATATGGAGCCTAGTAACAAAAAGAAAAGAGATTATTATGTGAATCCATGTTTATCCAATTGAAAAACGAACTTTAGTTCTAAAAATAGTAGAAAGAGATAATTTTCTTATGAAACCAAAGCATCAATACCATTTATCCCAATGAGGAGAAAGTATTTGTAGCACCCAATCATGAAATAAAAAGAGACTATAATGTGAATCCGTGTTTATCCTAATTGGAAAACAAATTTTAATTTTAAAAATGGCCGAGAGAGAAGTTTTTCTTATGAAACCAAAGCATCAATTCATTTATCCCAGCATGAAGAATGAATTTGTGGTGCCCAATCATTAAAAGAAAAAAGATTATTATGTGAATCTGTGTTTATCGAATTGAGAAACGAACTTTAATTCTAAAAATGGCATAAAGAGACCAAAGGTAGAAAGAGATTATTATGTGAATCCGTGTTTGTCCAAATCGACCAATGAACATTAATTCTCAAAATGGTAGAAAGAGAAATTTTTCTTATGAAACCAAAGCATCACTTCTTTTATCCGAACGAGGAGACTGAATTTGTGGTTCCCAATCACTAAAGGAAAAGAGATTGTTTTGCAAATCTGAGTTTATCCAATTCAAAAACGAACTATAATTCTAAAAATGGTAAAAATAGCTATTTTTCTTACGAAACCAAAGCTTCAATATCATTTATCCCAATGAGGAGAATGTGTTTATGGCACCTAATCACGAAGAGAAAAGGGATTAGTATGTGAATCCATGTTTGTCCAAGTCGAACAATGAATATTCATTCTAAAAATGGTAGAAAGAGAAGATTTTCTTACGAAACCAAAGCATCAATACCATTTATCCCAATGAGGAGAATGAATTTGTGGTGCCCAATCATTAAAATAATGGAGATTATTATGGGAATCCATGTTATCCAATTGAAAAACAAACTTTACTTCTACAAATGGTAAAAAGAGATGTTTTCTTATGAAACCAAAGCTTTAATATCATTTATCCCAATGAGGAGAATGCGTTTATAGAGCCTAATAATGAAAAGAAAGAAGATTATTTGTGAATCTGTGTTTATCCAATTGAAAAACGAACATTAATTCTGAAAATGGTAGAAAGAGATGTTTTTCTTATGAAACCAAAGCATGAATGTCATTTATCCTAATGAGGAGAATGTCTTTATGATACCTAATCACAAAATGAAAGGAGACTATTATGTGAATCCATGTTTGTCCAAGTCATCCAACGAAGAGTAATTCTAAAAATGGTAGGAAAAGAAGTTTTTCTTATGAAACTAAAGCATCAATTCATTTATCCCAATGAGGAGAATGAATTTGTGGTGCCCAATCATTAAAAGAAAGGAGATTATTATATAAATCCGAGTTTATCCAATTGAAAAATGAACTTTAATTCTAAACATGGAAAAAAGAGCTATTTTTGTTTTGAAACCAAAGCCTCAATATCATTTATGCCAATGAGGAGAACGTGTTTATGGTGCCTACTAACGAAAAGAGCAGAGATTATTATGCCAATCCATGTTTGCCCAAATCAACCAACGAACATTAATTCTAAAAATGGTAGAAAGAGAAGTTTTTCTTTTGAAACCAATGCATTAATGCTATTTATCCCAACAAGGAGAATGAATTAGTGGAGCCCAATCATTAAAAGAGAGGATATTATTATGTGAATCTGAGTTTATCCAATTAAAAATGAACTTTAATTCTAAAAATGGTAAAAAGATAATGTTTTTCTTATTAAACTAAAACCTCAATATTATTTATCCCATTGAGGATAATGTGTTTGAGATGCCTAATCACAAAAAGAATTGAGATTATTAAGTGAATCCATGTTTGTGTAAATCGACGAATGAACATTAATTCTAAAAATGGTAGAAAGAGATGTTTTTCTTATGAAACCAAAGCCTGAATATCGTTTACCCCGATGAGGAAAATATGTTTATGATGCCTAATCATGAAAAAAAATGAGACTATTATGTGATTCTGTGTTTGTCCAAATTGACCAACTAACATTAATTCTAAAAATGGTAGAAAGAGAAGCTTTTCTCATGAAACCAAGGCATCAATACCATTTATCCCAATGAGGAGAATGAATTTATGGTGCCCAATCATTAAAAGAAAGGAGATTATTATCTGAATCTGAGTTTATCCAATTGAAAAATGAACTTTAATTCTAAAAATGGTAAAAAGAGATGTTTTCTTATGAAACCAAAGCATGAATATCATTTATCCTAATGAGGAGAATGTGTTTATGGTACCTAATCACGAAAAGAAAGGAGAATATTATGTGAATCCGTGTTTGTCCAAATCGACCAACAAACATTAATCCTCAAAATGGTAGAAAGAAAAGTTTTTCTTATGAAACCAAAGCATCACTTCTTTTATCCGAATGGGGAGACTAAAATTATGGTGCCCAATCACTAAAGGAAAGGAGATTATTTTGCAAATCCAAGTTTATCCAATTCAAAAATGAACTATAATTCTAAAATTGGTAAAAATAGCTATTTTTCTTATGAAACCAAAGCTTCAATATCATTTATACCAATGAGAATAATGTGTTTATAGCGCCTCATCATAAAAAAAAAAAGATTAGTATACAAATCCGTGTTTGTCCAAGTCTAAAAACAAACATTCATTCTAAAAATGGTACAAAAAAAAGATTTTCTTATGAAACCAAAGCATCAATACCATTTATCCCAATGAGAAGAATGAATTTGTGATGCCCAATCACTAAAACAAAGGAGATTACTATAGGAATCCACATTTATCTAATTGAAAAACAAACTTTAATTCTAAAAATGGTAAAAAAAGATGTTTTCTTATGAAACAAAGCCTCAATATCATTTATCCCAAGGAGAAAAATGTGTTTATGGAGCCTAATAAAAAAAGGAGATTATTTGTGAATATATGTTTAACCAATTACAAAACGAACTTTAATTCTAAAAATGGTAGAAAGAGATGTTTTTCTTATGAAACTAAAGCAAGAATGTCATTTATCCAAATAAGGAGAATGTCTTTATGATGCCTAATCAAGAAAAGAAAGGAGACTATTATGTGAATCCGTGTTTGTCCAAATCGATGAACAAACATTAATTTAAAAAATGCTACAAAGAGAAGCTTTTCCTATGAATCCAAAGCATCAATTCATTTATCCCGATGAGAAGAATGAATTTGTGGCCCCCAATCATTAAAAGAAAGGAGGTTATTATGTAAATCTGAGTTTATCCATTTGAAAAACGAACATTAATTCTAGAAATAGTAAAAAGAGAAGTTTTACATACGATACCAAAGCCTCAATATCATTTATCCCAATGAGGAGAATGTGTATATGGTGCCTAATCACGAAAAGAAATGAGATTATTACGTGAATCCGTGTTTGTCCAAATTGACTAATGAACATTAATTTTAAAAATGGTAGAAAGAGAAGTTTTTCTTATAAAACCAAAGCATCAATACCATTTATCCCAATGAGGAGAATGAATTTGTGGTGCCCAATCATTAAAAGAAAGGAGATTATTATGTGAATCTGAGTTTATCCAATTGAAAAACAAACTTTAATTCTAAAAATGGTGGAAAGAGATGTTTTTCTTATGAAACCAAAGCATCAATACCATTTATCGCAATGAGGAGAATGTATTTATAGCACCCAATCATGAAATAAAAAGAGATTATGATGTGAATCCGTATTTATCCTAATTGTGAAATGAACTTTAGTTCTAAAAATGGCCAAAAGAAAAGTATTTCTTTTGAAACCAAAGCATCAATTCATTTATCCCAGTGCGAAGAATGAATTTGTGGTGCCAATCATTAAAAGAAAAGAGATTTATCGAATTGATAAACAAACTTTAATTCTAAAAATGGCAAAAACAGATGTTTTTATTATGAAACCAAAGCATCAATATCATTTATCCCAATAAGGGGAACGTGTTTATGGTGCCCAATTATGAAATGAAAGGAGATTATTATGTGAATCCATACTTGTCCAAGTTGAAAAATGAACCTTAATTCTAAAAATGGTAGAAAAAGATATTTTTCTTGTTAAACCAAAGCCTCAATATCATTTATCCTAATAAGGAGAATGTGTTTATGGCGCCTAATAACGAAAAGAAAAGAGATTATTATGTGAATCCGTGTTTATCTAATTGAAAAATGAACTTTAATTCTAAAAATGGTAGAAAGAGAGGTTTTTCTTATGAAACCAAAGCGTCAATATCATTTATCCTAATGAGGAGAATGTGTTTATGGTGCCCAATCATGAAATGAAAAGAGATTATTACGTGAATCTGTGTTTATCCTAATTGAAAAATGAACTTTAATTTTAAAAATGGCCGAAAGAGAAGTATTTTTTGTGAAACCAAAGCATATCAATTCATTTATCCTAGTGCAGAGAATGAATTTGTGGTTCCCAATCATTAAAAGAAAAGAGATTAATTCCAGTTCTGGGTAAACATGTGAATGCGCATTTATCCCAGTTGAAAAACGAACATTAATTCTAAAAATGGTAGAAAGAGACATTTTTCCATTAAAACCAAACCTTCAATATAAATTATCCTAAAGAAGAGAATGTGTTTATGGTGTCTAATCACAAAAGGAATGGGGATTATTATTTGAATTCGTGTTTGTCTAAATCGATGAAAAAACATTAATTTTGAAAATGGTAGAAAGAGATGTTTTTCTTATAAGACCAAAGGATGAATATCATTTATCCCGATGAGGAGAATGTCTTTATGATGTCTAATCACAAAAAGAAAGGAGACTATTATGTGAATCCGTGTTTGTCCAAGTCGTCCAACGAACAGTAATTCTAAAAATAATAGAAAGAGAAGTTTTTTTTTTTAAACCAAAGCATCAATTCATTTACCCCGAGAGGAGAATGAATCTGTGGTGCCCAATCGTTAAAAGAAAAGAGATTATTATGTAAATCTCAGTTTATCCTATTGAAAAACAAACTTTAATTCTAAAAATGGAAAAAAAAAAGTTATTTTTCTTATGAAACCAAAGCCTCAATATCATTTATCCCAATGAGGAGAACGTGTTTATGGTGCCTAATCACGAAAGGAACAGAGATTATTACGTGAATTTGTGTTTGTCCAAACCGACCAATGAACATTAATTCTAAAAATGGTAGAAAGAGAAGTTTTTCTTATGAAACCAAAGCATCAATGCCATTTGTCCCAATGAGGAGAATGAATTTGTGGTGCCTAATCATTAAAGGAAAGGAGATTATTATGTGAATCTGAGTTTATTCATTTGAAAAATGAAATTTTAATTCTAAAAGTGGTAAAAAGATATGTTTTTCTTATTAAACCAAAGCCTCAACATTATTTATCCTAATGTGGAGACTGTGTTTATGGTGCCTAATGAAGAAAAGAATGGAGATTATTAAGTGAATCCATGTTTGTCTAAATCGATGAATAAGCATTAATTCTGAAAATGGTAGAAAAAGATGTTTTTCTTATGAAACCAAAGCATGAATGTCATTTATCCCAATGAGGAAAATGCCTTTATGATTCCTAATCATGAAAAGAAATGAGACTATTATGTGAATCCGTGCTTGTCCAAGTCTCCAATGAACAGTAATTCTAATAATGGTAGACAGAGAAGTTTTTCTTATAAAACCAAAGCATCAATTCATTTATCACAATGAGGAAAATGAATCTATGGTGCACAACCATTAAAAGAAAGGAGATTATTATGTAAATCTGAGTTTTTCCATTTGAAAAACAAACATTAATTTTAAAAATGCTAAAAAGAGATGCTTTTCTTATGATACCAAAACCTCAATATCATTTATCCTAATGAGGAGAATGTGTATATGGTGCCTAATCACGAAATGAAACAAGATTATTATGTGAATCCATATTTGTCCAATTCGACCAACGAACATTAATTTTAAAAATGGTAGAAAGAGAAGTTTTTCTTATAAAATCGAAGCATTAATGCCATTTATCCTAAGGAGGAGAATGAATTTATGGTGCCCAATCATTAAATGAAAGGAGATTACTATGTGAATCTAAGTTTATCCAATTGAAAAATGAACTTTAATTCTAAAAATGGTAAAAAGAGACGTTTTTCTTATGAAACCAAAGCTCAATATCATTTATCCCAATGAGGAGAATATGTTTATGGAGCCTAATAATGAAAAAAAAGGAGATTATTATGTGAATCCCTATTTATCCAATTGAAAAATGAATTTAATTTTAAAAATGGCAGAAAGAGATGTTTTTCTTACGAAACTGAAGCATCAATACCATTGATCCCAATGAGGAGAATGTATTTACAGCACCCAATTATGAAATGAAAGGAGATTATGATTTGAATCCTTATTTATCCCAATTGGAAAACAAACTTTAATTCTAAAATTGGCCAAAAGAGAAGTATTTCTTATGAAACCAAAGCATCAATTCATTTATCCAGTGTGAAAAATGAATTTGTGGTTCCTAACCATTAAAATAAAGTAGATTATTATGTGAATCCGTATTTATTGAATTGAGAAACAAACTTTAATTCTAAAAATGGTAGAAAGAGATGTTTTTCTTATGAAACCAAAGTGTCAATATCATTTATCCCAATGAGGAGAACGTGTTTATGGTGCCAAATCATCAAATGAAAGAAGATTATTATGTAAATCCATGTTTATCCCAGTTGAAAAATAAACTTTAATTCTAAAAATGGTAGCAAGAGATATTTTTCTTTTTAAACCAAAGCCTCAGTATCATTTATTCCAATAAGGAGAATGTGTTTATGGTGCCTACTAATGAAATGAAAGGAGATTATTATGTGAATCCGTGTTTATCTAATTGAAAAATGAACTTTAATTCTAAAAGTGGTAGAAAGAGATGTTTTTCTTATGAAACCAAAGCATCAATACGATTTATCCCAATAAGGAGAATGTGTTTATGGTGCCCAATCATGAAATGAAAGGAGATTATGATGTGAATGCATGTTTATCCTAATTTGAAAACATCTAAAAATGGCCAAAAGATAGGTATTTCTTATGAAACCAAAGCATTAATTCTTTTATCCCAGTGCGGAGAATGAATTTATGGTACCCAATCTTTAAAAGAAAGGAGATTATTATGTGAATCCGTGCTTATTCAATTGAAAAATGAACTTTAATTCCAAAAATGGTTAAAAAAACTATTTTTCTTATGAAACCAAAGCCTCAATATCATTTATCTGAATGAGGAGAATATGTTTATGGTGCCTAATAATGAAAAGAAACGAGATTATTATGTGAATCCATGTTTGTCCAAGTCGACCAACGAACATTAATTCTAAAAATGGTAGAAAAAGAAGATTTTCTTGTGAAACCAAAGCATCAATATCATTTATCCCAATGAGGAGAATGAATTTGTGGTACCAGTCATTAAAAGAAAGCATATTATTATGTGAATCTATGTTTATCCAACTGAAAAATGAACTTTAATTCTAAAAATGGTAAAAGAAGATGCTTTCTTATGAAACCAAAGCCTCAATATCATTTATCCTAATGAGGAGAATGTGTTTATTGTGCCTAATAACAAAAAGAAAGGAGATTATTATGTGAATCTGTGTTTATCCAATTGAAAATGAACTTTAATTCTAAAATGGGTGAAAGAGATGTTTTTCTTATGAAACCAAAGCATCAATACCACTTATCCCAATGAAGAGAATGTGTTTATGGTGCCCAAACATGAAATGAAAAGAGATTATGATGTGAATATGTGTTAATCTCAAATGGAAAACAAACTTTAATTCTAAAAATGGCTGAAAGAGAAGCATTTCTTATGAAAACAAAGCTTTAATTCATTTATCCCAGTGCAGGGAATGAATTTGTGGTGCCCATTAATTAAAAGAAAGGAGATTATTATGTGAATCTGTGTTTATCGAATTGAGAAATGAACTTTAATTCTAAAAATGGAAGAAAAAGATGTTTTTTTTATGAAACCAAAGTGTCAATATCATTTATCCTAATGAGGAGAATGTGTTTATGGAGCCCAATCATGAAATTAAAGGAGATCATTATGTGAATCCATGCTTGTCCCAGTTGGAAAATGAACTTTAATTCCAAAAATGGTAGAAAGAGATGTTTTTGTTATGAAACCAAAGCCTTAATATCATTTATCCCAATGAGGGAAGTGTGTTTATGTGCCTAAAAATGAGAAGAAAGGAGACTATTATGTGAATCTGTGTTTATTAAATTGAAAAATAAACTTTAATTCTAAAAATGGTAGAAAGAGATGGTTTTCTTATGAAACCAAAGCATCAATACCATTTATCCCAATGAGGAGAATGTGTTTATAGTGCCCAATCATGAAATGAAAGGAGATTATTATGTGAATCCATGATTATCCCAATTGAAAAATGAACTTTAATCCTAAAAAAGGCCAAAAGAGAAGTATTTCTTATGAAACCAAAGAATCAATACATTTATCCCTATGCAAAGAATGAATTTGTGATGCCTAATCATTAAAAGAAAGGTGATTATTATGTGAATGCTTGTTTATCCCAGCTGAAAAACAAACTTTAATTCTAAAAATGGTAAAAAAAGACATTTTTCGTTGAAACCAAAGCTTCAATGTCATTTATCCCAATGAGAAGAATGTGTTTATGGTACTTAATCACAAAAGGAAGGGAGATTATTATGTGAATCCATATTTGTCCTAATCGATGAATGAATATTAATTCTAAAAATGGTAGAAAGAGATGTTTTTCTTATGAAACCAAAGCATGAATATCTTTATCCCAATGAGGAGAAAGTGTTTCTGATGCTGAATCATGAAAAGAAAGAAGTGTTTGTCCAAATCGACCAACGAACATTAATTCTAAAAATGGTACAAAGAGAAGCTTCTCTTATGAAATCAAAGCATTAATTCATTTATCCCAATAAGGAGAATGAATTTGTGGCACCCAATTATTAAAAGAAAGGAGATTATTAAGTAAGTCCAAGTTATCCAATTAAAAAATATACTTTAATTCTAAAAATAGTAAAAAAAGATGTTTTTCATATGAAAACAAAGCCTTAATATCCTTTATCCTAATGAGAAAAATGTGTTTATGGCGCCTAATCACAAAATGAAAGGAGATTATTACGTGAATCCATGTTTGTCCAAATCGACCAACGAACATTAATTCTAAAAATGGTAGAAAGAGAAGTTTTTCTTATGAAACCAAAGCATCATTGCCATTTATCCCAATGAGGAGAATGAATTTGTGGTGCCCAATCATTAAAACAAAGGAGATTATTATGCGAATCCATGTTTATCCAATTGAAAAATGAACTTCAATTCTAAAAATGGTAAAAAGATATAATTTTCTTATGAAACCAAAGCCTCAACATCATTTACCCCAATGAGGAGAATGTGTTTATGGTGCCTAATAACAAAAAGAAAGGAGATTATGATGTGAATCCATGTTTATCCCAATTGGAAACAAACTTTAATTCTAAAAATGGGTTGAAGAGAAGTATTTCTTATGAAACCAAAGCATCAATTCATTTATCCTAGTGCAAAAAATGAATTTGTGGTGCCCAATCATTAAAATAAAGGAGATTATTATATAAATCCGTATTTATCCAATTGAAAAATAAACATTAATTCTAAAAATGGTAGAAAGAGATGTTTTTCTTATAAAACCAAAGCATCAATACCATTTTATCCCAATAAGGAGAATGTGTTTATGTTGCCTAATCATGAAATGAAAGGAGATTATAATGTTAATTTGTGTTTATCCCAATTGGAAAATAAACTTTAATTCTAAAAATGGCTGAAAGTGGAGCATTTCTTATGAAACCAAAGCATCAGTTCATTTATCATTATGCAGAGAACAAATTTATGGTGCCCAATCATTACAAGAAATGAGATTATTATGTGAATACGTGTTTATCCCAGTTGAAAAATGAACTTTAATTCCAAAAATGGTAGAGAGAGACCTTTTTTTGTTGAAACCAAAGCTTCAATATCATTTATCTCAATGAGGAAAATGTGTTTATGGTACCTGATCATGAAAGGAAGGGAGATTATTATGTCATGTTTGTCTAAAAGACGAACAAATATTAATTCTAAAAATGGTAGAAAGAGATTTTTTCTTGTGAAACCAAAGCATGAATATCATTTATCCCAATGAGGAGAATGTGTTTATGATGCCTAATCACTAAAAAAAAAAAAGACTATTATGTGAATCCGTGTTTGTCCAAATCGACCAACAAACATTAACTCTAGAAATGGTAGAAAGAAAAGTTTTTCTTATGAAACCAAACCATCAATTCATTTATCCCAATGAGGAGAACGAATTTATGGTGTCCAATCATTAAAAGAAAGGAGATTATTAAGTAAGTTTGAGTTTATCCAATTGAAAAACGAACTTTAATTCTAAAAATGGTAAACAAAGATGTTTTTCTTATGAAACCAAAGCCTCAGTATCTTTTATCCTAATAAGGAGAATGTTTTTATGATGGCTAATCATGAAAAGAAAGGAGATTATCATATGAATCCGAGTTTGTCCAAATCGACCAATGAACTTTAATTCTAAAAATGGTAGAAAGAGAAGTTTCTCTTATGAAACCAAAGCATCAATGCCATTTATCCCAATGAGGAGAATGAATTTGTGGTTCCCAATCATTAAAAGAAAGGAGATTATTATGTGAATCCAAGTTTACCCAACTGAAATACAAACTTTAATTCTAAAAATGGTAAAAATAGATGTTTTTCTTATGAAACCAAAGCCTCAGTTTCATTTATCCTAGTGGGGAGAATGTGTTTATAGGCCCTAATAACGAAAAGAAAGAAGATTAGTATGTGAATCTGTGTTTATCCAATTGAAAAATGAACTTTATTCTAAAAATGATAAAAAGAGATGTTTTTCTTATGAAACCAAAGCATCAATTCATTTATCCTAGTGTGGAGAATGAATTTGCAGTGCCCAATCATTGATAGAAAGGAGATTATTCTGTGAACCTATCTTTCTCCCAGTTAAAAAATGAACTCTAATTCTAAAATTGGTAGAAAGATAAGTTTTTCCATTGAAACCAAAGCTTCAATATCATTTATCCCAATGAGGAAAATGTGTTTATGGTGCCTAATCTCGAAAGGAAGAGAGATTATTATGTGAGTCTGTGTTTGTCCAAATCGACGAACAAACATTAATTCTAAAAATGGTAGAAAGAGATGTTTTTCTTATGAAACCAAAGCATAAATATCATTTATCCTAACAAGGAGAATATGTTTATGATACCTAATCACGAGAAAAAAGAAGATTATTATGTGAATTTGTATTTGTCCAAATCAACCAACGAACATTAATTCTAAAAATTATAGAAAGAGAAGTTTTTCTTATGCAACCAAAGCATCAATTCATTTATCCCGATGAGGAAACGAATTTGTGGTGCCCAATCATTAAAAGAAAAGAGATTATTATGTAAGTCTGAGTTTATCCAATTGAAAAATGAACTTTAATTCTAAAAATGGTAAAAAAAGATATTTTTCTTATGAAACCAAAGCCGTAAAATCTTTTATCCCAATAAAGAGAATATGTTTATGGTGCCTAATCATGGAAAGAAATGAGATTATTCGTGAATCCGTGTTTGTCCAAATTGACCAATGAGCATTAATTCTAAAAATGGTAGTAAGAAAGTTTCTCTTATGAAACCAAAGCATCAATGCCATTTATCCTAATGAGAAGAATGAATATGTGGTTCCCAATCATTAAAAGAAAAGAGATTATTATGTGAATTCGAGTTTACTCAATTGAAATACAAACTTTAATTCTAAAAATGGTAAAAAAGATGTTTTTCTTATGAAACAAAAGCCTCAGTATCATTTATCCCAATGAGGAGAATGTGTTTATGGTGCCTAATAATGAAAAGAAAGGAGATTTTTATTTGAATCCGTGTTTATCCAATTGAAAAATGAACATTAATTCTAAAAATGGTAGAAAGAGAAGTTTCTTTTATGAAACCAAAGCATCAATGCCATTATCCCAATGGGGAGAATGAATTTGTGGTGCACAATCATTAAAAGAAAAGAGATTATTATGTGAATCCGTGTTTATCCAATTGAAAAACTAACTTTATTCTAAAAATGATAGAAAGAGATGTTTTTCTTATGAAACCAAAGCATCAATGCCATTTATCCCAATGAGAAAATGTATTTATAGTGCCCAATCATGAAATGAAAGTAGATTATGATGTGAATCCATGTTTATCCCAATTGGGAAAATGAACTTTAATTCTAAAAATGGCCGAAAGAGAAGTATTTCTTATGAAACCAAAGAATCAATTCTTGTATCCCAGTACAGAGAATGAATTTGTGGTGCCCAATCATTAAAACAATGGAGATTATTATATGAATCTGTGTTTATCTAATTGAAAAAGGAACTTTAATTCTAAAAATCGTAGAAAGAGATATTTTTCTTATGAAACCAAAGTGTCAATATCATTTATCCCAATGAGGAGAATGTGTTTTTAGTGCTCAATCAAGAAATAAATGGAGATTATTATGCGAATCCACGTTTATTCCAATTGAAAAATAAACTTTAATTCTAAAAATGGCCAAATGAGAAGTATTTCTTTTGAAACCAAAGCTTTAATTCATTTATCTCAGTGCAGAGAATGAATTTGTGGTGCCCAATCTTTAAAAGAAAAGAGATTATTATGTGAATTCATGTTTATCGAATTAAAAAATGAACTTTAATTCTAAAAATGGAAGAAAGAGATGTTTTTCTTACGAAACCAAAGTGTCAATATCATTTATCCTAATGCGAAAAATGTGTTTATGGTGCCCAATCATGGAATGAAAGGAGATTATTATGTGAATCCATGTTTACCCCAATTGAAAAACAAACTTTAATTCTAAAAATGGCTAAAAGAGAAGTATTTCTTATCAAACCAAAGCATCAGTTCATTTATCCCTATGCAGAGAATGAATTTGTGGTGACCAATCATTAAAAGAAAGGAGATTATTATGTGAATGCGTGTTTATCCTAGTTAAAAAATTAACTTTAATTCTAAATATGGTAGAAAGAGACATTTTACAGTTCAAACCAAAGCTTCAATATCATTTATTCTAATGAGGAGAATGTGCTTATGGTGCCTAATCATGAAAGGAAGGGAGATTATTATATGAGTCTGTGTTTGTCCAAATCGATGAACAAATGTTAATTGTAAAAATGGTGGAGATTATTATGTGCTTATGGTTTTTCTTATGAAACAAAACCATGAATATCATTTATCCCAATGAAGAGAATATGTTTATGTTGCCTAACCGTGAAAAGAAAGGAGACTATTATGTGAATCCATATTTGTCCAAATCGACCAACGGACATTAATTTAAAAAATGGTCAAAAAAAAGTTTTTCTTATGAAACCAAAGCACCAATTCATTTATCCCAATGAGGAGAATGAATTTATGGTGCTCAATTATTACAAGAAAGGAGATTATTATGTAAATCTCAGTTTATCCACTTGAAAAACAAACATTAATCCTAAAAATAGTAAAAGGAGATATTTTTCTTATGATACCAAAGCCTCAATATCATTTATCCTAATGAGGAGAATAAGTATATAGTGCCTAATCACAAAAAGAAACGAGATTATTACGTGAATCTGTGTTTGCCTAAATCGACCAACGAACATTAATTAAAAAAATGGTAGAAAGAGAAGTTTTTCTTATAAAACCAAAGCATGAATGCCATTTATTGCAATGGGGGGAATGAATTTGTGGTGCCCAATCATTAAAAGAAAGGAGATTATTGTGTGAATCCATGTTTATCCAATTGAAAAACGAATATTAATTCTAAAAATGGTAGAAAGAGATGTTTTTCTTATGAAACCAAAGCGTCAATATCATAGATCCCAATGAGGAGAATGTGTTTATGGTGCCCAATCATGAAATAAAAGGAGATATTACATGAATCTGTGTTTATCCCAATTGAAAAACAAATTTTAATTTTAAAAATAGCCGAAAGAGATGTTTTTCTTACGAAACCAAACATCAATTCATTTATCCCTGTGTGGAGAATGATTTGTGTTGCCCAATCATTAAAAGAAAAGAGATTATTATGTGAATGCATGTTTATGCTAGTTAAAAAACAAACTTTAATTTAAAAATTGTAGAAGAGATGTTATTCCATTGAAACCAAAGCTTCAATATCATTTATCCTAATGAGGAGAATGTGTTTACGGTGCCTAATCACGAAAGGAAGGGAGATTATTATGTGAATCTGTGTTTGTTGAAATTGACGAACAAACATTTATTCTGAAAATGGTAGAAAGAGATGTTTTTCTTATGAAACAAAAGCAGGAATGTCATTTATCCCAATGAGGAGAATACCTTTATGATGCCTAATCAATAAAAGAAAAGAGACTATTATGTGAATCTATGTTTGTCCAAATCATCCAACGAACAGTAGTTCTAAAAATGGTAGAAAGAGAAGTTTTTCTTATGAAACCAAAGCATCAATTCACTTATCCTAATGAGGAGAATGAATCTATGGTGCCGAATCATTAAAAGAAAGGAGATTATTATGTAAATCCGAGTTTACCCAATTGAAAAACAAACTTTAATTCTAAAAATAGAAAAAAAAAAGCTATTTTTCTTATAAAACCAAAGCCTCAATATCATTTAGTCTAATGAGGAGAACATGTTTATGGTACCTCATCACAAAAACAACGGAGATTGTTATGTGAATCCATGTTTGTCCAATCGACCAACGAACATTAATTCTAAAAATGGTAAAAAGAGAAGTTTTTCGTATGAAACCAAAGCATCAACGCCATTTATCCCAATAAGGAGAATGAATTTGTGGTGCCCAATCATTAAAAGAAAGGAGATTACTATGTGAATCCGAGTTTATCCAATTCAAAAATGAACTTTAATTCTAAAAATGGTAAAAAGAGATGTTTTTCTTATTAAACCAAAGCCTCAATATTATTTATCCCAATGAGGAGAATGTGTTTATGGTGCCTAATCACGAAAAGGAATGAGATTATTACATGAATCCATGTCTGTCCAAATCGACAAATGAACATTAATTTTAAAAATGGTAGAAAGTGAAGTTTTTCTTAGAAAACCAAAGTAACAATGCCATTTATCCCAATAAGGAAATGAATTTATGGTGCCCAATCCCTAAAAGAAAGGAGATTATAGTTCATCCAATTGAAAAATGAACTATAATTCTAAAAATCATAAAAAGAGATGTTTTTCTTATTAAACCAAAGCCTCAATATTATTTATCCCAATGAGGAGAATGTGTTTATGGTGCCTAATCAAGAAAAGAACAGAGATTATTAAGTGAATCCATGTTTGTTTAAATCGACGAACGAAAATTAATTCTAAAAATGGTAGAAAGAGATGTTTTCCTTATAAAACCAACGCCTGAATAGCGTTTATCCTGATGAGGAGAATGTGTTTATGATGTCTAATCATGAAAAGAATGGAGACTCTTATGTGAAACCATGTTTGTCCTAATTAACCAACGAACATTAATTCAAAAAAAGGTAGAAAGAGAAGTTTTTCTTATGAAACCAAAGCATTAATACCATTTATCCCAATGAGGAGAATGAATTTGTGTTGCCCAATCATTAAAAGAAAGGAGATTGCTATGTGAATCCGAGTTTATCCAACTAAAAAATGAACTATAATTCTAAAAATGGTAAAAAAAATGTTTTTCTTATTAAACCAAAGCCTCAATATTATTTATCCCAATGAGGAGAATGTGTTTATGGTGCCTAATCATGAAAAGAATGGAGAGTATTAAGAGAATCCATGTTTGTCCAAATCGACGAATGAAAATTAATTCTAAAAATGGTAGAAAGAGATGTTTCCCTTATGAACCAAGGCATGAATGTCATTTATCCAGATGAAGAGAATGTGTTTATGATGTCAAATCATGAAAAGAAAGGGGACTATTATGTGAATACGCGTTTGTCCAAATTGACCAACAAACATTAATTCTAAAAAAGGTAAAAAGAGAATTTTTTCTCATGAATCCAAAGCATTAATGCCATTTATCCCAATGAGGAGAATGGTGCCCAATCATTAAAAGGAAGGAGATTATTATGTGAATCCAAGTTTATCCAATTGAAAAATGAACTTTAATTCTAAAAATGGTAAAAAGAGACATTTTTCTTATGAAACCAAAGCCTCAATATCTTTTCTCCCAATGTGGAGAATGTGTTTATGGTGCTTAATCATGAAAAGAAAAAAGATTATTACATGAATCCGTATTTATCCAAATCGATGAATGAACATTAATTCTAAAAATGGTAGAAAGAGAAGTTTTTCTTATGAAACCAAAGCATCAATGCCATTTATCCCAATGAAGAGTATGAATTTATGGTGCCCAATCATGAAAAGAAAAGTTATTATTATGTGAATCCAAGTTTATCTAATTGAAAAATGAACTTTGATTTTAAAAATGGTAAAAAGAAATGTTTTTCTTATGAAACCAAAGCTTAGTATCATTTATCCCAATGAGGAGAATGTATTTTTGGTTCCTAATAACGAAAAGAAAGGAGATTATTATGTGAATCCATGTTTATCCAATTGAAAATTGAACTTTAATTCTAAAAATGGAAGAAAGAGATGTTTTTCTTATGAAACCAAAGCATCAATACCATTTATCTCAATGAGGAGAATGTGTTTATGGTGCCCAATCATGAAATGCAAGGAGATTATGATGTGAATTCATGTTTATCCTAATTGGAAAACAAACTTTAATTCTAAAATGGTCGAAAGAAAAGTATTTCTTATGAAACCAAAGCATCAATTCATTTATCCCTATACAGAGAATGAATTTGTGGTGCCCAATTATTAAAATAAAAGAGATTATTATATGAATCCGTGTTTATCCAATTGAAAAATAAACTTTAATTCTAAAAATGGTAGAAAGAGATGTTTTTCTTATGAAACCAAAGCGTCAATATCATTTATCCCAATGAGGAGAATGTGTTTATGGTGCCCAATCATAGAATGAAAGGAGATTATTATGTGAATCCATGTTTATTCCAACTGAAAAAAGAACTTTAATTCTAAAAATTGCTGAAAGAGAAGTATTTCTTATGAAACCAAAGCATTAATTCATTTAACCCAGTGCGGAGAATGAATTTATGGTGCCCAATCATTAAAAGAGAGGAGATTGTTATGTGAATGAGTGTTTATCCAATTGAAAAACAAACTTTAATTCTAAAAATGGTAGAAAGAGATGTTTTTCTTGTGAAACCAAAGCATCGATAGCATTTATCCAAATGAGGGGAAAGTGTTTATAATGAAATGAAAGAAGATTATTTTATGAATCCTTGTTTATCCCAATTTATAATTGAACTTTAATTCTAAAAATGGCCAAAAGAGAAATATTTCTTTTGAAACCGAAGCACTAATTCTTTTATCCCAGTGTAGAGAATGAATTTGTGGTCCCTAATCATTAAAAGAAAGGAGATTATTATGTGAATACATGTTTATCCCAGTTGAAAAATAAACTTTAATTCTAAAAATGGTAGAAAGAGACATTTTTCCTTTGAAACCAGAGCTTTAATATCACTTATCCTAATGAGGAGAATGTGTTTATGGTGCCTAATCACGAAAATAAGGGAGATTGTTACATGAATCCATATTTGTCCAAATCAACGAATGAACATTAATTTTAAAAATGGTAGAAAGAGATGTTTTCTTATAAAACCAAAACATGAATATCCTTTATCCTAATGAAGAGAATGTGTTTATGATGCCTAATCATGAAAAGAAAAGAGATTATTCTGTGAATCCGTGTTTGTCCAAGTTGACCAATGAACATTAATTCTAAAATTGGTAGAAAAAGAAGTTTTTTTTATGAAACTAAAGTATTAATACCATTTATTCCAATGAGGAGAATGAATTTGTGGTGCCCAACCATTAAAAGAAAGAATATTATTATGTGAATCCGAGTTTATCCAATTGAAAAACAAACTTTAATTCTAAAAATGGTAGAAATAGATGTTTTTCTTATGAAACCAAAGCATCAATCCATTTATCCTAGTGCAGAGAATGAATTTGTGGTGCCCAATCAATAAAGAAAGGAGATTATTATGTGAATGCATGTTTATACCAGTTGAAAAATGAACTTTAATTCTAAAAATGGTTGCAAACGATGTTTTTTCCGTTGAAACCAAAGTTCAATAACATTTATCCAAATAAGTAGAATGTGTTTACAGTGCCTAATATCAAAAGGAGGGGAGATTATTATTTGAATCTGTGTTTGTCCAAATCAATGAACAAACATTAATTCTAAAAATGGTAGAAAGAAATATTTTTCTTATGAAACCAAAGCATCAATTCATTTATCCCAATGAGGAGAATGAATTTGTCGTGCTCGATCATTAAAATGAAGTAGATTATTATGTAAATCTGAGTTTATCCAATTGAAAAATGAACATTAATTCTAAACATGGTAAAAAGAGATGTTTCTCTTATGAAACCAAAGCCTTAATATCTTTTACCCCAATGAGGAGAATGTGTTTATGGTGCCTAATCACACAAAGAAAGGAGATTATTATGTGAATCGTGTTTATCCAATTGAGAAACGAACATTAATTCTAAAAATGGTAGAGAGAGATCTTTTGCTTGTTAAACCAAAGCGTGAATATCATTTATCCTAATGAGGAAAATGTGTTTGTGATGCCCAATCATGAAATGAAAGGACATTATTATGTGAATCCACCTTTGTCCCAGTTGAAAAATGAACTTTAATTCTAAAAATGATAGAAAGAGACGTTTTTCTTATAAAACCAAAGCCTCAATATCCTTTATCCCAATGAGGGGAATGTGTTTATGCTGCTAAAAATGAAAAGAAAGGAGATTATTATGTGAATCCGTGTTTATCCAATTGAAAAACAAACATTAATTCTAAAAATGGTAGAAAAAGATGTTTTTCTTATGAAACCAAAGCATCAATACCATTTATCCCAATGAGGAGAATGTGTTTATGGTGCCAAATCATGAAATGAAAAGAGATTATTATCTGAATCAGTGTTTATCCCAATTGAAAAATGAACTTTAATTCTAAAAATGGCCGAAGGAGAAGTATTTCTTATCAAACCAAAGCATCAATTCATTTATCCTTGTAGGGAGAATGAATTTATGGTGCCCAATCATTAAAAGAAAGGAGATTATTGTGTGACCCCATGTTTATCCAATTGAAAAACGAACTTTGATTCTAAAACTAGTAGAAAAAGATGTTTTTCCTATGAAACCAAAGCTTTAATATCATTTATCCAAATGAGGAGAATATTTTTATGGTGCCCAATCATGAAATAAAATGAGCTTATTATATGAATCCATGTTTATCCCAATTGAAAAATGAACTTTAATTCTAACAATGGCCGAAAGAGAAGTATTTCTTATGAATTTGTGGAGAAGTATTTCGATGAACAAATATTAATTCTAAAAATGGTGGAAAGAGATGTTTTTCTTATGGAACCAAAGCATCAATTCATTTATCCCAATGGGAAGAATGAATTTATGGTGCCCAATAATTAAAAGAAAGCAGATTATTATGTAAGTCCAAGTTTATCCAATTTGAAAAATGAACTTTAATTTTAAAAATGGTAAAAAAAGATGTTTCTCTTATGAAAGCAAAGCCTCAATATATTTTATCCTAATGAGAAAAATATGTTTATGGTGCCGAATCATGAAAAGAAAGGAGATTATTATGTGAATCCGTGTTTGTCCAAATGGACCAACGAACAATAATTCTAAAAATGGTGGAAAAAAAAGTTTTTCTTTTGGAGCCAAAGCATCAATACGATTTATCCCAATAAGGAGAATGAATTTACGGTGCACAATTATTAAAAGAAAGGAGATTGTTATGTGAACGTGTTTATCCTAGTTGAAAAACTAACTTTAATTCTAAAAATGATAGAAAAATATGTTTTTTTGTTGAAACCAAATCTTCAACATCATTTATCCCAATGAGGAAAAAGTGTTTATGGTGTTTAATCACGGAAGGAACGGAGATTATTATGTGAATCTGTGGTTGTGTAAATCGACAAATGAACATTAATCTACAAATGGTAGATAGAGATGTTTTTCTTATGAAGCCAAAGCATGAATATCATTTATCCCAATGAGGAGAATGTGTTTGTCATGCCTAATGACGAAAAAAAATGAGATTATTATGTAAATTCGTGTTTGTCCAAATTGACCAGCAAAATTTAATTCTAAAAATTGTAGAAAGAGAAGTTTTTCTTATGAAACAAAAGCATCAATTCATTTATCTAATGAGGAGAATGAATTTTTGGTGCCCAATCATTATAAGAAAAGAGATTATTATGTAAATCCTTGTTTGTCCAAATCGACCAACGAACATTAATTCTAAAAATGAAAGAACGAGAAGTTTTTCTTATGAAACAAAGCATCAATGCCATTTATCCCAATGAGGAGAATGAATTTGTGGTGCCCAATCATTAAAAGAAAAGAGATTATTATGTGAATATGAGTTTATCCAATTGAAAAACAAACGTGAATTCTAAAAATGGTAAAAAGAAAAGTTTTTCTTCTGAAACTGAAGCATCAATTCATTTATCCCAGCGTAGAGAATGAATTTGGGGTACCCAATCCTTAAAAGAGAGGAGATTATTATGTGAATACATGTTTATCCAATCAAAAAACGAACTTTAATTCTATAAATGATAGAAGGAGGTGTTTTTCCTATGAAACCAAAGCATCAATATCATGCATTCCAATAAGAAGAGTGTGCTTATGGTGTCCAATCATGAAATGAAAAGAGATTATTAAGTGAATCTGTATTTATCCCAACTGAAAAATGAACTTTAATTCTAAAAATGGATAAAAGAGAAGTATTTCTTATGAAACCAAAGCATCAAGTCATTTATCCCAGTGCGGAGAATGAATTTGTGGTGCCCAATCATTAAAAAAAAAGATTATTATGTGAATGCATGTTATCCTAGTTGAGAAACAAACTTTAATTCTAAATATGGTAGAAAAAGATGTTTCTCCATTGAAACCAAAGCTTCCAATATCATTTATCCTAATGATGAGAATGTATTTGTGGTGCCTAATCATGAAAGGAAGGGAGATTATAATGTGAATTCGTGTTTGTCCAAATCGATGAACAAACATTAATTCTAAAAATGGTGGAAAGAGATGTTTTTCTTATGGAACCAAAGCATTAATTCATTTATCCCAATGGGAAGAATGAATTTATGGTGCCCAATAATTAAAAGAAAGCAAATTATTATGTAGGTCCGAGTTTACCCAATTTGAAAAATGAACTGTAATTCCAAAAATGGTAAAAGGTGATGCTTTTCTTATGAAACCAAAGCCTCAATATATTTTATCCCAATGAGAAGAATGTGTTTATGGCACCTAATCACGAAAAGAAAGGAGATTATTCTGTGAATCCGTGTTTGTCCAAATTGACCAACGAACAATAATTCTAAAAATGGTGGAAAAAGAAGTTTCTCTTATGAAACCAAAGCATCAATACCATTTATCGCAATGAGGAGAATGAATTTATGGTGCCTAATCATTAAAAGAAATGAGATTATTATGTGAATCTGAGTTTATCCAATTGAAAACAAACTTCAATTTTAAAAAAGGTAAAAAGAGATGTTTTTCTTATGAAACCAAAGCCTCAATATCATTTATCCCAATAAGGAGGTTGTGTTTTTGAAACCAAAGCCTCAATAATTTTAAGTCGTATGCACTCTTAGATCCACGAGGATCCAGCTTGGGGTACGTTAAGACATATCCTAATTGGAAAACGACGTTAATTCTAAAAATGGCCTAAAGAGACGTATTTCCTATGAATCCAAAGCATTAATTCATTTATCCCAATGGGGAGAATGAATTTGTGATGCCCAATCATTAAAAGGAAAGAGATTATTATGTAACTCCATGTTTATCCAATTGAAAAAACAAACTTGAATTCTAAAAATGGTAAAAAGAGAAGTTTTTCTTCTGAAACCAAAGCATCAATTCATTTATCCCAGTGCAGAGAATGAATTTGGGGTGCCCAATCCTTAAAAGAAAGGAGATTATTATGTGAATACATGTTTATCCCATTGAAAAACGAACTTTAATTGTATAAATGGTACAATGAGGTGTTTTTCCTATGAAACCAAAGCATCAATATCATGTATCCCAATGAGAAGAGTGTGCTTATGGTGTCCAATCATGAAATGAAAGGAGATTATTAAGTGAATCCGTGTTTATCCCAATTGAAAAATGAACTTTAATTCTAAAAA
>JBBYHK010254336.1:0-29194 GCA_038382065.1 Adansonia grandidieri | reverse complement strand
AAAACAAAAAATTTTCAAAATCACAACATCATCTCATCAATAATCTTAATGGCTAAATAATAAGAATAAGAAATCATCCTAGCTGAAATTCAAACTTAAATTCATGTAATTAAGGTTAAAAATAAAAGGATTAGGAAGAAAAATTAGCTCCTTAAACTTCATTCCTCCAGAAAGATAAGACAATCTGAGAGAAAATTTTCTATGTATGTAAAATTTTGTGTAAAATATGATCTAAGTCTTAAATGAATAGACACCACCCCATATATATAGGCCTTAGGTGAGTGAGCTAACTCTAGGTCACCTATAGGTAACTTTAGAACTAGCTACTTGCCATCTAACTTCCACTAACTACCCAGTTGAGATGACAACTATACCCCTATTTAATTAATAAGCTAATTGCTAGAGTAAGCACATGCTAAATTCGGCCAAGCCATGTATAATTGCCTAGTCTTGTACAAAATTCTATTGCATTAAATTGATCATGCCACTTACAAAAATTCAATTGAATGTTCTTTTCCATAGTAAAAATAATCCCTAAAGACCTTTCTCAAAAAATTCAAAAATTTCTATCCCAAACATTTTAGATTTATCCCTCAAGAATTCTCAACATTTTAATTTCTAGGGGTTTTTTCATAAACTCAACCTTGATTACACATTCTTGACCTAAAGTCAATATTTAGTTTCATTTCGATGCAACCAATTTTGAAATTCGGGCTTTAAAACTTTTCCCATTTGAAAATCATACTCTAGGCAATAAAATTGACTTTTTATAGTTAATTTTGCAATAACTGGCTTTGCCTTTTTGTTGAATTTTGATTTTGACTTCTAAAATAAGTCTCTTTTTTCATCCAGATGACTTGAATAACCACTCTAATTCTAAAAAAAAACTTATACCAATCAACTTTTATCATAATCAAATTTTTGGGACTAGGGTCTCGATTTTCCAAATCAAACACTTATCCCCTAAATTGGAGACTTAAGTTTAAATGCCTTATTTCATTAAACTAAGCCTATGGAAGTACTCAAAAAACTAGATTTCTATCATTAATAATTCATTCGAGAAGATCCAGCCTAATAAAACACTAACTAACTTTTAAAATTGAGAAATAGTCAATCAAGAGGCCTGAACAAAATAAGGTGTCTATAGCTACCCTTTTTTGGTTGTTGTTGAGAATTCAGGAATAAGGCAAAGACAAATTGACACAGTTTTATCTAGGACCCAAAAAGGGCTCCTATAGGAATGGGTTTTTTTTATGCAACCTAACTAACTAAAGGACCTTATCCTAGGCATCAGATACTCGCTTTTTGGATTTGGAGAAATAGGTTTACAATAAAATTTTATTAAAACCCAATAATCAAAGATAAAGAGTGAAACATATTGAACATCATCAACATATTATCTTAAAATCATCTTGATCGATATTATTAAAACAAGATGGAAAGAAATTAGATTTCATACCTTAATATAAATACGTACATATCCTCAAACTAAAAGCATACTTCACTTTGATCTAATACATCATGCCTGATTGTTACAAATTAAAGCTGTCCACACGTCCAGCTTCTAATGTTGGTCCACAAAGGTGACTCAAAAATCCTTCATAAGAAGAGACTTCTCTATGCCAAAATTCATGTTAGCAGATTAGGTTTCAAAAAACCTTCCTCATGTAAGCTCTCTATGTGCCAAAAGCAAAAAAATTAGTGAAAAAATTCAATTGAAAGTTAAAGAAAACGGTGCAAGAGAAATCAAGGTGGCATAAATCTCTTTTATGGAAGATTAAAGGGTGCCTCTAAGGTTTCTCATATATTAGGGATGGTACAAAGTAACGTTTAAATATCCCAGGTTAAGTTTATGCATATTTGCACTTTGGCCCTTTGTTTTCAAATAATTGAAAAAACTCTCGAGTAACTTTTATTCTCTGGGTAATTTAATCCTTATCCTATTTTAATTTCATATTATGTGTAACCTATTAGGCCTTTATCAATCAACAATAAAAATAAATTTACTTATTAAGAATAATTTATATTTATAGGCCAAGATTGGTATCTAGCAATGCATCATAGCCACCTAATATGCAGGAAGAATCAAATTAGTTTTGACAAGCCCTTAAGTGCACAATTAATGTAATTCAATCCTTTCATCATATATCCTGGAATAGTAGTGTCTACTTTTGACCTATTCCATATTAGTATGCATCCATTATGTGTTATCTTCTTAATCGTATTGCCTTGGCCAAGGTTTTTGAGTTAAACACAGGCTAGGTACATGCGAGATATGTCCCTTTAAATCACTTGCATGATGAATCTTCTCTAGACCATTCATTCACCTTCAGTATGCTTTATATCATACTTAAAAACACCCTTATTTTGTATTCATTTATTGTGAACCCATTCATGATGATCCCTACGCATGATGATTCATATACATTGTGACATGGCATCTCAAGTCTAAGGATCACTTACACAACTGACACGTGAGAGTGTTTTCATAGATAGTTGAGTAAAATACCAAATAAAACTCTCATAGCAAGTCATGTTCATTAAACTTGTTCCCATAGCAAACATGCATATAATGTCCCCAAGTATCTATATACTTCAACTTATGAGATTAGCTGCACACATCTTATGCATGAAGGCTTACATATGGTAGTCTTTGTGCATTGTTAATGTCCTATCTTGACAATACATCTACATAAGATGTAAATTACTAATTATGTATCAATCTTATAGATCAAGAAATACCTCATATTATATTAAACAAATATAATGGATGTTACACAAATTAACCAATAGCTAACATTTTACAAGCAAATTCGATTGGCTTACAAGGCTTACACTAACACTAACTAACTAGAACTAGATACAAGGGTACCAATCCTAACGATTTTCCACCGACTAATGGCATTGGTCTCAAAGTCTATTCAGGAGTGCCAACTCTGCTATTCTTCCACTTAACTAACTAGAATGGACTTAAATAAAGAAACTAAAGGTGTCAACTTTACTGGTCTTCCACTTAACCAACTAAAGCGGACTTAACAAGAAACTAAAAATGCCAACTCTACCAATCTTCCACTTAACCAACTAAAGTGAACTTAATAGAAAACTAAAAATGCTTACTTTATCGGTCTTCCACCTAGCCTAATAAACAATTTTAATGAAAAACTAAAAATGTCTGCTCTATTAATTTTGCACTTAATTGAATAAAATAAGTTTTTCTCTTTTTATAAGGCTTAACCTCACTACAAGGTGCAAACATTGCAGGTTTTCTAATTAACTAACTAAAGTAGATTTTTTTCTTTGTTAATAAGGCTTAACTTCTCCAAAAGGTGCCAAAGATGCTAGTTTTCTACCTAACTAACCTGATTAGACTTTTCTTTTTCAATAGGGCTTAACTTTCTTAAAAAGTGCCAATAATACCATTTTTTACTAACCAAACTAATTGGGCTTTTTCTCTTTTAATAGGACTTAATTCCCTAAAAGGTGCCAACGACGTTGGTTTTCTACTTAACCAACCTAATTAGACTTTCACTAGGGAAGAATGATATTATCCTAAATTAGCATCCATTAGGAACGACTGTACTCCATTAAATAACAATGGGTAGATCTTGTTAAAAAAATCCTATAATGCATTATTCCTCTTTCATGTTAGTATGCAATCATAACCGTAAAGTATTCATGAGAAGACAACCTAAACAAAGCTAGTAATCAAAATGTAACTGAGGCAAAGCCTATAGTAAAACAACTTGATGAAACCAAGAATTGAAAAAATAACCTTGGGTGAAACCAAGAGTTAACATATAGCTTGGGCAAAACCAAGAAAGAACCGATGACCTTGGGCGAAACCAAAAATAAACAAACAACCTTAGGCAAAATCAAAACTCGAAGGAATTAACTAGGTAAAACTAAAAATCAAAAGACATCTTAGACGAAACCAAGAACAAACAAATAACCTTAAGAAAGGTTTTGAAAACTATGAAAAACATCTTAATAACCTTAAGAAAGTTTTGAAAACTATGAAAAACATCTCTAAGAGAGGCTTTTAAAGACTTAAAAAAATCTTTAGGAAAGGCTTTTGAAATCTATTAAAAATGTCCTCAACGAGAGGCTTTAGAACACTCTAAATATATTCTCAAGAAAGGCTTATAAAATCTTAGAAAATGTCTTCAAGAAAGGTTTTAAAAAGTCTTAATGTCCTCAAAAAAGGCTCCTAAAATCACTAAAAAAATTTTGAAGGAAGGCTTTAAAAATCTCTACAAAATAACCTTAAATGAAGTTTTCAAAAACTCTAAACAATGTCCTCAAGAGCTTTAGAATACTCTAAAAAATATTCTCAAGAGAGGTTTGATAAGTTTCTAAAACTATCTTTAAGAGAGGCTTTTTAAATCCTTGGAACTATCCTCAAAAGAGGTTTTTAACATCTTTGGAAACATCTTTAAGAGAGGCTTGTGAAATCTCTTAGAACATTCTTAAGAGAGGCTTTTGTAAGCTTTGAAACATGTCCTTAAAAAAGGCTTTAAAATTTCATATGAAACATTTGTCTATATCACAATTCAAAATCTCCATTGAAAATGTATTGCAATACACAATATAATATGCCACAAATTATGTCATGAAAGGTTGTGTTTTATGTGCAATGATACTATAAATGTTATGCAATGCACAAATTATGTCATGTAACGTTGTGTTTTGTATACGGTGAATGTCACGCAATGCCAATACCTTATGCAAATGCTAGTTGAATCTAGCTAGCAATCTCATTTTTTCCAACCACTTTCCATTTATGGCGTCAAAACATCATATTCATCTCATTCCTTTTCTTGCCCCAAAAAATAAATACTTTTAAATGGGAAATCATTAGTGTACTCAAGTTTGGATCAACCTTTTTTTATCAATTCCTTTTCCAAGAATGCATCTTAAGCTCCTTATGCTCCAGAAGAGAGCATTCTATTCTCTTTCAAGTCATTTACCATCCAATAATGTTTTCCAAACTCTTATAAAGATCTATGCCCTATTTTTTTCATTCTTATCCTTATTTTAGGAGCAAGATTCATATCAATTTTTTTCCTTTGTTTAGGAAAGTTGTTTGCCCTTATTCATGACTTTATTCTCTTAAAACAATCATTATTTTAAAAAATGTACTTTGTTTAAAGTGTTTATTTAAAAAATTTTGGGTTAAAAATATTACCCTAAAGCATATAATGTTTGTCTTTTGAAGACTGACAATCCATTACTAAAAAATTCCTGAATGGTGATTTGGTGTTTGCAAATTAGGCCAAAACATTTAAATACAAGAAAGCTTTGACTAGTCTAAGAGGGCTTCTAAAAAAATGAAAGATATGCTGCATTCTCCTAAGCTTCCGAATAGATCAAGTTCTAGAAAACATAGATTCCCCAAAAACCAAACAAAATCAATATTCTCGTAAGTATCCTTCTATCAATAACCCAATTAGCATTAAGAATAACCATGATAAGTTCAAGATTATGAGATCGATTTGCAAAGGGTAAAAATGTTAATTTTCTAAGTCAAACCCTCTAAATGAGAGCTGACACCTTAAGATATTCAACAATTTTGGGTATCCTTAGATTCTTTTCTTCTTGAAAATATTTCGATAATCCTATAAATGATATAAAAATTTATCCTATTTTGCTATAGACTGCCCATTTTTTAGTTTTCACTCTAGAACTTCATTTTTTACAATTTTCAGTTCTTTTTTCTACTTTTTTTTTGCTTCATCATGCTCTTAGGAATACTGAAAATCTATCTAAAAAGATAGTTTCTCGAATAATGGGCTTATCAACTCAAATAGCCATGCCTGATCAAAATGGACTTTTTGAGGTATGTAATATAGGCCATGGTTCAAGGTTTGGAAAGAAAAGGTATATAGGCCCAAATCTAATGTTTAAAGGTAATTGGATTAAGGATCATTTCTTCTCTTTAAGGCTTTCATCCCTTCTATCTTTTTGGATAACAGCATTTATTTTCTTATCTTTTTTCTCATTTTTCATTCTTTTCTTTTGTTTTGTTCTTTATGTGCTTTTGATATTTTTTTTTCTTTTTCTTTATGTTTTTCCTTTTTCTTTGCATGTAGAGAATGCAAATCGACTTTTAAAAAATGACCAAAAGGTTCATATTTTAGTGGCTAAAGGGAAAAGTAAATTTTAACACTATCTTAGACCAAAATACCACAATTTTAAGACCCTTACCAAAATATCTGATATATTTAATTTCCAAAAGAATCTATGAATTGCAAAAATTAGCCCTATTGCTCCTATCCTAGTTTAAGGCTTTCTTGCTTTTAGTTATTCTGGAAAGACATAATTAAAAAAGCCTAAACAAATTACCTAAAGTAATGGGTCTTTTAGGTATTCACAGTTCTGTGCTTTAAAAGCTAATGTGTTTAGTACAGGTTCATTCCTATTAAAACTCATCAATGTTCTTAAAACTTTTATGTTATTATGATTTCTTAAGAATTCTCTCTTTTTAAAGCATAGTTTGTCATTTTTTTCCACTAAATCTCTCAATTATGCCCTCTAATTTTCTTACCAAACATTTCAAATCATGCATGTTATATGGAAAATATGTCAATCTAGAGACAACAACTTTTATCATGAAATATAGGAATGCACCTATTGACTAATTTACTGTTTGTCTAAATTGACACACCTTATTTCAACCTACATTGCTGATTTATTTTGTATCATCAAAATTTAAAAAGTTGGCTTTGACTAATTGATGTACCTTTCTCTTTAAAGCCCTTCATTCCTCTATGGAATGGCTTGAACTTCCAATATGATAGCGACTGGTGACATTAGTATCACAGCCTTCTAAGTAAGATGACTTTAAAAGCTCAGATTGTATTGGTGACACCAGCTAGCCTTGGATAAGACAAGGAAGTAGCTTCGTGTATGATACTTCGATGGACGTTATAGGGGTCCTATCCTGTTTACCTTGTCTCTTATGACCACTTGTTGATTTCTTTAGCTGAATAGCAGGTTGAACAGAAGGTATGTGTGTAGCACTAGACATAGGAGAGAACAATTATGGATAAAAACTCAGGTAAAGATTTAGTGCAAAATTATCCATATCAAGTTGACCAATTTAACATTTGGTGCATAGAATATGTGGGTTACACAGACCTCCATAGGTCAAGAATTGGACATTTTTCTCTTTATTTCTAGGTATATCTATTTTTTTAGCATTAAGTGCCTTACTTCTTTCAAGCTTTCCACTCTTAATTGCCTTTTCAATCATTTCCCTATATATAATCATATGGACAAAACTCCTTCTAGCATTCCTTACAAAGGACTAGCAATGTTTCTAAAAGGTAAACAGGCATATCTTTCTTGGTCAGTGGCGGATACACCTAGGTAGCTTCATCTCTCTACCTCTGTGCATACTGCCTAAAAGTATTGATGTTTTTCCCAATATTCTGCAATGATAGCCTATCCGAAGCCTAATTCGTTATATGCTTGTATTGATCCAGAAAATCTAAAGCTAAATCCAACCATGTTTAAATTTTAACCTTAGCCAAACCAATATACCAATAAGCAGCAGCACCAGTTAAACTATTCTGAAAGCAATGGATTAATAATTTCTTATTTTCGTCATAACCTACCATCTTGCGATAATACATCCTTATGTAAGCAGCCAAACAAACAGTTCCATTGTATTTTTCAAAATCTGAAACTTTGAATTTAGAAGGGATAGCTAAACTATACACTAGACCTATTTCTTTGGCATCCACAATCCTGAACTTATTGATACCATCCACAGCCCTTAACCTTTTCTGTAATACTTGCCATAGGCAACATTTTTTTCTCAACATGCTTAGATGCTTCCACTTTAAGCTTCTTTAATTTGGCAAGATCATTAAGATTAGAAACTAATGGATTCACCGGAGTAGACACCCCATGTTTAGCCCTTTTTCCTCAAGCATTTGTTGCAGTATAGCTACAGAATAGGTCTAGTAGATGTTAGAGCTTGTGGCATATTGACCTTGGGTGCAACGTTGTTGCTCGTAGTACTTAAACAAGTTTAATCAAATTACCCCTTGCATTACCAATTTCAACTTGAACACCTAATTTCCCAACTTACTCTTTTCCTCTGACCAAAACAGTCATTAAGTCCATTATATTGGCAAACTGATGCCTAAGCTCTTTTTAACCATGTATCATCTTCCTATGCACTTCCTCAAGCTTATTGACCCTCGTAGATGGATTATTATCCATGCTCAGTAGTGCCAAATGATATCAATATTATTATCCATGCTCAATAGTGCCAAATGACATCAATACCTATCAATTTAAAAAAGAAACTTCTTTAAAAAACCCTCATATCAGATTAGACTCTTAGTCTATTATCATAATATATCGAGATATGAATTTTAATATATCAAAATAGACAACACTTTAAATCATCATGAGGCCCCAACCATCGAAATGAATCACTTGTCTGAGCTTCTTACAAAGAATATGAGATGGCTAGATTTAAGAGTCACCACCAATCTTTTTGGGCTAGGTTTGATCAGGCACCTATTAAAACCACTCGCTAAAGAGTATGAAACTCTAAAGGAATGATAAGTCTATAAAATTAGGCTCGTGAGTTGGTTACACTATAAGTAAAAACTCTATCCCTGTCATGATGCCCAAAAATTGGTACAAACTAATCACATGTATCTGAGTTATATTTTCTTCAATGTTAACTATTAAAATATTCATCTCCCATTTATTCATGAAAAATAAACACATCACAAAAAATGGAAAAAATGTATCCCAAGACTCGAATTAAGTACCTTGAGAGCAACTAAATTTTGATCCAGGAATAGCTTGAATTTATAGCTTGGTTCGAAGCAAAATATTTTTTTTTCTAAAATAGAAAATTTCAAAAAAAAAAGGTGTATGACTCCATAATATTTAAAAATTAGGTATAAATCAAAATTATTTTCAAAAATAGATTCCATCTAATAAAAATTACAACTTAAGGACACATGGATTAAATTACAGAAAATTTCTCTTTGACAATAAGTTTAAAAAGAATCAAATTTTATTTAATTTTTTGTTGACTTGAGAGCTTTCATGTGAGCCACTAGGAACTTACTATCGAACATCCCTCAGCTTATTGACTTTTTAAACAACACTTTCGAAATTAATTTCTAGGCATCTAAATGCCTCGAAAGAGCAAAAGCCTAACTTCTAAGAAACCAAAAAATGCTTGATAGTTTTGACATTTAAAGCTGTTCGAAAATCACAAAAAAATTTCCTGTGAATCTTGACTCAATAGACATTAACCTAAAAGTACTAAAAAAATTCTAGAAAATTATTTTGGGTATCAAATGAATTTTTTTATTAGATGTTAATGCATCACACAGCATGTCCGAACATCTTATGTTTTAAATTTTCTTCCCAATTCATTCAAAATACCCATCAGACAAGCCATACATGGTTGGAAACCTTATTTGTTCTATTTTAATTTAAAATATCATAATATTGACAAAATGATTATCCCTACTATAAATGGTTCGTATTATTGTAGTACTTCTAAAACAAAGCCATTCAAACAACTCATGTTGTGGAATTTCTTCCATTCACATCCAATCACGAAATCAAATGTTGCAAAAGCCTATTATGCTGCTTATTCAATAAGTACTACAAAAAAATACAAACCAAAATTAAGACTACTAGAAACATGGAGAAAAATATTCCTTTTTACAAAACCATTGTGCTAGAAAACTACAGTAACTCTATAACAACTTATGATCATGAACATTTATTTCTAATTCTTCTAACCAACTTTTGGACATTCAAATGTCCAGTAGTGAAGCTAAAGACATTCCATATATGTGATAGAAAACAACAAAAATATCTAAGCAACTCAACCTAGAACCCTAAACATTGACATAGGAGATATGCTTCAGAGTCACGAGAATGGCTTGTTTTTGTTGCCTTTATTTATATTCATTTATTTTCAAAAAGTGAGAGGCACACCAATGCCACTTACTTAAGTGCTACAACTAGCATCCAAGTGACTGTAAACAATCACACTAAACACACTTAAACTATTCCTAATGGCTCCTATTAAAACTCTAAAAGTTTAAGTCATAAGATCTAATTAAAATAGTTAGAAAATATTGTTTTACGCTCTAAATCAGCTCTAAATTCAAATATTTATTTAAATATCCCTAAGTTGTTCCTAAAACAACTTATGTAAAAACTAAACCTCCATGCATACATGGATTAAATGATTAAGGCTTGTTCTTGGGGTTCTTTTATGGAAACATGATCAAATACACTCCAAACAAACATTTTATCAAACATGCAGAATACTACCTATTGTATATAATCAACTAATCTACCACAAACCTATTCTAAACAAAATATGGCTTAATTGAATCTATCTAAGCTACATATGCTCATCTAATCAATCATTTTTCATCAAATTCTCATAATTTAGCAATCAATCACAAGGAGCTAAGCTTGACCATAACTTAATTAACATGATTATCATCTTAACTCAAGAATTCAATCTTTAAAGCTCAAATTCAAACATCTAAGTTTCTAATTTCAACAAATTAAGTCTAAATTTTAGCTTGCCCAAGTTCAACCTAACTTGATTCATCAAAATTTCACCAAAGCATCATCACCTAAGCTATGCCAAACCTAAGATCTAAAGAATCAAAGGTAGTTGCACATAAAACATGATTTTAGCATTGATTGGATGCTTCTTAAACTTTTCTAATCTTGTTCGAACCTTAAATAGATAAAGAACAAAAGGTTTCATCATTAAACATCATAATTTTAGTCTAATATACTTAGATTAGAGCTTAACTAAGCTCAACACATCAAGATCACCAAAATAAAGTACTCGAAACTTAGATCTAAATGATTTCTTTGTCTGAACACTTGATCTAGCTAGGTTATCTTGATTTTTATTTTAATTTAGCAATTGATCATCTAATCATGCTTTCATTTCATCAAATCTAGCTAAAATCTAGCTTGAATGAAGAAAATATCAATTAATCATGAATATACATCATAACCGAACTAAGAAGAACACAAATCATGCTTGGCTGAATCACATCAAAGCAAAATCAATCATCATTCAAACATGAAATCATGCTAATTAAGTTGAAACAGAAAAGATAAAAAGCAGATTATACTTACTCCGAGCTTTTTTCCTCTACGAAAATGATGGAAAGTTAGAGAAAATGAATATTTTAGAATATCTAAAAATTTTATAAGTGTTTTAAGCATAAATATGAATGGCCATTCACCCCTATTTATAGGCCTAAATGCCAATGCTCCGGTCCTAAGTCACCTAAAGGTGAGATTAAACTAATCATTATCATCCTAAGCAAATTAGGGTGAAATGACCCTTGTCTCCTAAATGAGCATATTTTGCACATTAGGCACACATGTAAATTTGGCTAAGGCTTTATTCCTACGCTTATGTTGTACAAGTTTTTGTGACATTCAAATGATCATGATAGTAATAATGCAATTAAATGTTCCTCCTTGCAGTAAAAATATCCCTTAATGACCTTTCCTTGAAAATTTTGGAATTTCACACCCCGACCTCTCTGATCAAACCCTTTGGAATTTTAGACACCTTAATTCCTAAGGCTTGTACATGACCCAATCTTGATTTCTTTTTCCTGAACTGAGGTCCATATTAAATTTCATTTTGGCGTATTCAATTTTAAAATCCAACATTGACTTATTACAATTGATTTTACCTACAGTTGACTTTTCACTTACTATTCACTTTTGATTTTGTCTTCTAAAACAAGGCTCTTTTTTCATCCAAATGACCTCAAGAATCATTCTAATCACTTCAAGATACATATACTAGTCAATTTTTGTCATTCTTAGATTTTTGACTCTTAGGTCTTTGTTTTCTAAATCTAACTCTTACCCCCTAAATGGAATAATTAGGCTCATATGGCTTATGCTATTAAACTAAGCTCATGGAATTCCAAAACCTTAATTAGACCTTGCTATCACCAATAACTTATCTGAGAGGACCTGAACTAAGGAAATTTCGATAAATTCTTAAAACCAAAAAAAAGTCATTCATGGGATGCATGTTATGAACTAAAGTTTGCATGTATGCAAATGAGTATAATTATGTTATTAATGCAACACACAAAAGTTATTATTAAGCAAAAATTACCCCAAAAGACTTTAAGACACTACAGTACCTTTAAGGCAAATAATTAATCTCATTATAAGCAATTAGATGCATGAACATTATTATTTTCCTAATGCACTAATGATGGTGCCATGATGCATAAAAAAATGAACAAGGAAAGCAAAGTCACGGGTTAGTCACATAAAGCATAATGACATATTATTATAAAACATCTTTGATATTCCAAATGGTCTTAAAAATTTTATTCCTAGACCTCATGACATTCTCGAAATCAAAAAGACATAGTCATTTTCACATGAAGGTGCGTACCCTATAATTGTACTCAAAAAATATTTATTGTATCTGATAGTATAACAACTTGCCCTGTCAATAAATTGTCTTAATTAAGGCATTAATTCCTTTTTAAGGACACTCTTAAGATCACATAATCATGGTGCCTCTAGTGTCATCATTAGCCATCAATATCATGGCATAATGGTACATCGAAAACATACTCGACACTTTATTGTAAGATTATGGTGTCCATGATTCAAAAACACGAGCCAAAGTGTCCATTCATCGTTGCTCAACTTATTTCACGTGTATATTTAGGCATTAGTCTAATAGTATAATGATTTATTGTAATCATATCTTAGTGATCTTGTATCATCGGGGTGATAAATACCTTGCATGTTGATTTCATTCACCAATACTCGACCCCTAAGCTCAGATTAAAATAGAGTAAAGCGAGAGTGAAGGTTAGAAGCATTTTCTCAGTTATACCTAATCTTCAAGTTACATGTAAGCATCTGGGTATGGTTAATTGAGTTTGGCTCTTATGGATTATTATAAGCATCTTAAGATGACTTATAAAAAAAATAATGAGATAGCTCACTTAAAGTATTTTTATAGAAAGAATTAGTCTAGCCTCCCAAACCCAAATGCCAAGATCTACCACTATGACTAAGGGTCAAAAGAAAAAATAATTATTAAGAATATTAAATTAAAATGAAATCTGTTATGTAATTTTATACTATATTTTAAATTTTGGATTTGGGTTATTTCACATTTTAATTATTTTGAATTTAGATCATTACAAATTTAAATTGTTTTAAATTTGATTCATGTCAACTTATGTCACTCTTATAGTAGTGAAAGAGTGAAAAGCTAAGTTGATTTTATTCATATGATGAGTAAAAATATAAATCGGATACAGGTGAAGATAAGCTAAAAGGTTTACAAAGTTTATCAGATAAGTGAGATCAAATCCGAAAAGAATGTAAAGCTGACAAGATTAAACAAGCAAGATTATGGTTGATTATCTTTTACACTCCCTCTCAATATGGTGGTTTTGGAAAAGACACCTAACTTGGACCTCAAAAAAGCAAGCAATGTTGTGATAGTTGCTTTGTTAATGCATCAGCAAATTTATTTTCACTAGAAACGTAAGATACAACAAAATCTCTTATAGTAACTTTTCCCCTTACAAAGTGATAGCCAAGAGCAACATGCTTCATTCGAGAATGAAAAACAGAATTAGTGTAAAGATAACTGGCACTAACATTATCAGTGTGTCATCACAAATCAAGATACGAATCCTAAAATATCAGACAAACAACACTTTAATCATTGTAGGGCCCTAGCAAGTGGAATGAATCACACACTCGAAATTTTCATATTGAAAATACGAGATGACTAAGTTAAGGAATAGCCACCAATCTTTTTTGATTAGGTGTGATCAAACACCTATTAAAAGCATTCACTTAACAGTAATAAAGCTCTAAATGAGCAATTTTTTTATTTGCGCAAGCCAAAGATCTATCAAATTAGGTTTGAAAGTCAGTTACACCATAAGTAAAGATCGATAACTCTTGTGATGCCTAACAATTGGTACCAACTAGTCACATGTATCCGAATTTGTTTTTTTCTTAATTTCATATAATCAAATGTTCAACAGTAATCCCCATTTTTATTCATGAAATAAACATATATCAACAAAAAAGAAATAGATGTATCCCAAAACTCATATCAGGTAGCCATTAGAGTAACTAAGTGCTGTTATGGGACTAGCACAAACCCATAGTATGATTTGGAGGAAAAAGTTTTTAAAAAGAAAAATTTTGTAAAAGTGTAGTAACTCTAAAAATATTTCAACATATGGTATTAAATCAAAGTTAATTCCAAATTGAACTCCGTTCAAAAGATGTTATAAAATATGACATAGGGACTAAATTAAAGAAAGTGAAACTTTGAAAACAAGGCTAAAAAATCAATTTTTATTAAATTTTTATTAAGTTGAGAGTCTTGAAGTGAGCCATTGAGAACCTAGTATTTAATCTTCCTAAGCTTATAGACTCTCAAAACAATGCTTTTGGAATGAATTTTAAGGCATCTGAGACCTTGGAAATAATTAACACAAAACTCAGGGAAACCTAAAACACTTGATAGCTTTAACATTTAGGGATTTTCAGATTTATTCCAGACTATTTCCACTACTAAAAATTGCAAATTAAAATAGTTGACTCAATATAATTAACACTAAAAATAGTCAAAAATACTAGAAAATCATTTTGGACATCAAATGAATTTATAATTGGACGTTACTACATAGTATAACACATCCAAATGGCTTACCTTATAGATTTTATTCCTAATTTATCTTAAATATCCACTAAACGAGCCATAAATGGTTGGAAAACTTATTAACATATTTTAATTGCAAAATATGAGGAAAAAAATAAAATTGTTATCTTCATCGAAAATAACTTGCTTTAATGTTCAGCTGCTGAACTAGAGCCATTTGAACAGCTCATGTTACGGAATTTCCTACGGGCTCATCCTACCATAAAATCAAGCTTTTGAAAAGCTTTTTTCAAAGATTATTTAATGAGAATTCCATTAAAAATATGAAGAAAATAATACCACCAATAACATAGACAAAAAAATTATTTTGACAAAACTATTATGCTACAAATTAGCATTGACTCAAAGACAACACGTGTGCCCGAACACTGATTGCAAATTTTTTGAAGTAACTTCCAAATATTCGTATGTCCATTGGCTGCACATTGCACATTCTTTGCATGTTAAAGGAAGGAAGAAACCAAAAATCACACTAAAACTCTACCTAGAACCCAAGATGTCATAGCTCAAACAGCAGTTGAGAGTCATGCGAATGACTCGTTTTTATTGCTTTTCTATAAACTTAGCTAATCTAAACACATGAGAGGGCACCAACTAAACACACGTACTAAAAACATATAAACTACACCTAAAGGCTCCTAACAAGGCTCCATAAGTTTAAGCTATGTGAATCCCATTTAGAAAGTAAAGATACAAATGCTATGGATAAATCTAAAAAATCAAAAGGAAAATTATTTTCATCATATTTTACAAGACGAGAGAGATATATCTTATGAGATGACAAGTCCTAACATTTAAAAGTGCTTTAATTAGAAGAGTAACCTAGAAAACTACAAGGATTAGATTTTGGTTAGAACTTATACTTTAATATGGCTTTAACCAAGCATAACATAGACACCCTGTAAACACCCCATTTTGTCCAGCCAACATCCAAGGCATCAGAGCTCATCACCCGAGACACCATTGGAGTCATTCGAAAGAGCATGGCTAAGGTGAGGTGTTTACGGAGTTAAAGGTATGAAAAATCCTCATTTTTGCATGGATGTAATGATACATAGCCTATATGTATCGATACAAGGACTATACATCATTAGAATTCAAATTTCCACTATTTTTACTGATACAAAAGGGCCATGTATCGATACATAAGTCAATGTATCAATACATGAGCTAGTTGTATCGATATAGGCTTTGGTCATAACTAAAATCTCAATTTTAGCCAACATGTATCAATACATAATTGATTGTATTGATACATCTTGCTACGTATTGATGCAATTTTCATTATACCAATACATTCTGCGTTTTTTGCCTGGATGTATCGATACAATACGCAACGTATCGATATATTTTGTGTATTTTGCCTAATTCATGGCATTTTTCACCTTTGGCCTTATTGCATTAAAACATGAACTTGGCCATGATTTTGTCACCAAAAATCATGTAATGTCGGACACAGCCCTATTCATATCATATGGAATTCATCTTGGCCCTTGAACATATGATTAACACATTTTGGAAGGTCTATTAAGGTTGGCAATGGGACATTTTATGTTAAAATGTGATTTAATAAAGTCAAAAGGTAGGATTACTCATTTGATTAGCTCATACATGATTTTCTTTGTTTGTAAGAATAAAGATTAACTAATCAAATATTGTAAGCACACCTTCTAGTAAAATAACTCATCAAATGGTACATGATAAATGCCTCAAATGCCCCCTTTGTTAGGTCATTTTGATGGCTAAAATGTGGACCTATTTAATGTGATTCTGATACTCAGCAAAGAAAGATACAACTTATTTTAACTCAGCCACCAAACACTCTGCTTATGAACAAGTCCATAGCTTCCCTTTAGCACCTCCTAAAACCCTTTTAAAACCTCCAATTTCTTCCATTTTTACCTTCTAAACTCCCCATATTGCTACCATAACCAAAAAGCTTCATTTATTCATTTCTTTCTTGCTAATCAATAGCAAAATAGGGATAAAAGTGAGCTTAAAGCTAAAATTATTTTCTGCTTAAAGCAAGGCTGAGGTTTAAAACTTTTTGGTATATTTTCCATCTCTTCTCTACTGAGCCAACCATGTTACCATAACCTTATTAAGACTCCCATGCATTGTTGTGGCCTTGGTCGTGGTAGTTCTAGGATTTTTTATGACCTTCTTGATGTCTTAATATTGCTTGGATGACTAAAAATCCTATATTTGAGTTTGATATAAAAAAAGTGAATGTATTGATACTTGAGCCAGTTATATTGATATAGGCTTATATCATAGCCAAAATCATAATTTTGGCAACATGTATCAGTACATAAGTAATTGTATTGACATATCCGACTATGTATTGATGCAATCTTCATTATACCGATACATTATGGGTTTTACCTAAATGTATTGATACAATACATAATGTATCAATACATCTAGTGTATTTTGCTTAATTCATGGCATTTTCACCCCTTTGCCCCATATTAAAACATGAACCTGGCCATGATTTTGGCACCAAAAATCATCTAATATTAGGCATAGCCGCATCCACATCATATGGAATTCATCTTGGCCCTTGAGCATTTGATTAACACATTTTGGAAGGTCTATTAAGGTTGGCAAAGGGACATTTTGTGTTAAAATTTGATTTAATAAAAGGAAAGGTAGGATTACTCATTTGATTAGCTTATACATGACTTTTTTTTTCTATAAGAATAAAGACTAACCAATCAAATATTGTAAGCATGCCTCTTAGTAAAATGACTTATCAAATGGTACATGCTAAATACCTCAAATGCCCCCTTTGTTAGGTCATTTTGATGGCTAAAATGTGGACCTATTTAATGTGATTTTGATACTTAGCAAAGGAAGATATGACTCATTTTAACTCAGTCTTTAAACATTCTCCCCATAAACTAGTCCTGTAGCTTCCCTTTGACACATTCTAATACCCTTCTAAAACCTCTCATTTCCTCCATCTTTACCCTCTAACTCCCCACATTGATACCATAACCTAAAGGCTTCATCTATTCATTTCTTTCTGGCTAATCAATAGCAAAGAGAGGGATAAAAGTGAGCTTAAAGCTAAAGTTGTTTTCTACTTAAAGTAAGGCTAAGGTTTAAAATTTTTTGGTTATTTTTCATCCCCTCTCTATTAAGCTATCCATGTTACCATGACTTTATTAAGCATGTTACCATGACTTTATTAAGACTTTCATGCATTATTATGGCCTTGGTTATGGTAATTTTAGGATTTTTATAACGTTCTTAATGTCTTAATGTTGCTTGGATGACCAAAAATCGCACGTTTGAGTTTAATATCGAAAAAGCCCCAGTTCATGCATTTTTGTTGTGCTTCCATTCATTTTCACGTGCTCATTTTATGTTTAAATGCTCATCCTAACATGTTTTGATTATGCTTATGCATTTTCTTGCATTTGTAGCTTGATTTGATCAATTAAATGTGAAATACCTTGTCGTTTTTTAAGTTTGCTCATGTTTGATGCTTCTAATATATCTAGTTTATCACATGCTTGTTAATTGGCTCTACGATTGTTTGCAAAAAAATTGTTTTCAAAAACCTCCCAAGCTAAGTCTATGTCACCTTCAATAAATGGAGATTAACTGGTCCTCCAATCTTAGGGGTAAAATAAGCTTTCCACATTTGGATTCATGGTTAAATGAGGTTAAATATTCTGATTTTTAAAATGAAATATCCCTTTTACTTGTCCTAAAATGAATGTACCTTGATTTTGAGGTCTAATACCCTTGGCTAATGACTTAGTTACTGGGCTGTTCCAATCCTAAACTACTTTAGGATAGTGTGAATGAGCTTATGAAGCCACTGTCACTAACCGTCTTAGCAAGGACATTTAGATGTCCATGATTCGAGCCTAGTCTTAAGAAACTTAAAAAATCAAGAAACTCCCATGTTTTGCCGTGGCAACACTATAGCCACAACTTGAAAAATTATTTCTGAACCCTAAATGATTTTTCTCAAATTTTTTGACATTTTTCCCTTAAAATTCATTGAATTACCTTTCCAATTATACCTCGTTTGCCTCTGGATGTGCCTAGATGAGGAAGTTGTGTTTTTTTGAACTAATGCTATCTAGAACCCTAGAATCAATTATTCATATTTTGTTTTGGCAATTTTGGCCCATCAGATTATCTTTTTAGACTTTTTTTAAATATTTGTCCTAAAAGTTTTGGGAAATTCCTTTTCTTAAAGGTATCGTTTGCAATTTGACTATTTCAAATGAGTCTGAGATAATTTTTTTAAGTTTGCTGCACATTTTCCCCTGCACATGCCACCAGTGCTAAACCAAATTTAACTTCAAGAGATGATTCCACTTAGAAAGCGATTTTTAGGGATTTTGGGATTTCTCTATTTTAATCCTTGTCGAGTTACCTTTTCAATAGTACCTCATTTGCCCTTTAAAGCCCTCGGATGAACCTGGAATAAATTTGGGAAAGTGAATAATGCAATATTGTCCCCTATTTTTTGACCTTCAAAAAATTAAATAAATTTGTCCGAACCACTTTTGTTAGGCATTTGAATGCCTTAAAGCAAAATCGAATAACTTCCACTTATGGAGTCATAAACCATAACTATGGTCCCCCTTAGGCTTGGATCAACACCCAAACTTTACTAGGATTGATTTTATCTTATTTAAATTATCAATTTTAATTTAAAAATATATATTTTCTCTAAAAGAATATCCAAAATCATTCCAATTTCTAAAAGAAATTCCTCAATTTTTCATCTTTGGGGGATATTTTAACCCTATTTTTGAGGAGATACTCCAACCCTACTTTTCAAACTTCACTTAAAGTCTAAATTTTCTCTTTCTTGGCATCCCTAGGTCTTTTAATCAAAATATCCTTTTTCTACACCTTAAGTGACCATCGAGTCTAAATGTTCCTTAAAATTGTTTATTCCATTTATTTTTTAATAAACAAAGACAATGTCAAAATACATTCCAGTCGTCCTTCCATTTCTATGTTTTATTATTCTTTTTTCTCTTACTAAAATGTTTCTCTTTGTTGAGTCTTTTCCGTATTCATATTTCCAAATTGTTTTTGAAAATTATAAGGCAATATTCCGTGTTGGTATCTTTTAATGCTTGACATAGAATATTTGATTTTTAAAAACTAAATCCAAAGATCATTTTTCATCAAAAATCCCTATGTTGTTTACACCTCTAGGGCACATATGAGATTTAAATTTTCTTTAAAACTCGAGTTTACTCATTTATACAAAATTCACACATTAAAAGGGGATTATATTGAAATAATGATAAGTCAAAACTAAAGAAATCGAAACCAAGTTAAGACATAGCTAGCAACTATCGATTTCAAGCATTGTGCAGATGTTAGTACTTCTCCAGACGTAACCTACTCTCAAACCTTTTTAAAATCAACTCTGATGCACACAAACCATAAAATTGGTTCTTTGAGTTTCATAACTCGAGGTATTGATTTTAATATGTGTCTAGTCTTTGCCCATTTCATGGTATCCATCCAAGACTAGTTGGATAAGCAATTCATTCAATGACCTTCTCTTCTTACTCTTACCTCATTACAACTAATCCTAATCCTAATCAAGGGATATCCCAAAGGCACATCCTTTTTTAATTTGCATGCACTTCATATCTGAGTGATCAAGTTAGCGAGGGCACGTTGTGACAACTTGGCAACACCACTGGAGAGATATTTAGAGAGTTAGGCCTACAAATAGCAATATCTTTCTTAGTTTTTAGTTTTCTCAATTTAGTTCATTATTTAACAATAATTCCTTTTCATCTTTGCCTACTACTCTTTCAAACTATAATCCCCTTTCATTTTTGTCTACTAATCTTTTATCTATCATGGGTTTTGTCTTTTAATCGTTAGGGACTACCTTGATCCCAAATAAATATCTATCCAGTAAGTATGGCAATAAAGGGTGAACAAAAGGTTTGATTATTTCCCTAACATACACTGTGCATGTGCATTTGCATTAGATTCTTACTAAACTCCATGGTAAGATTAGGGTCCCAAAAACTAAGAGGAAAAGAGCTATCTGCCTTCATAAGTAGCCCTTGACATTGGCATAGCAAGAACTTCTAAGGTGTAAATTAACTATGTCTCTCATGAGTAACCTTTCTCATTTGCATTAAAAAAATACATTCATCGAATCAAACCCATTCTGCCAAGCCGACGACGGGCCTAGGATCAAGGTACCTTAGCTATCCTTACTGGATAGTAGAGGGATTCAGATACAGATTTAGAAGTCAACAAGCCTCATATAATGAGCTATGTGAGCCAAACCGTGTCAAACTATATTGAAACACTATTAAAATAACTCGAAGAATAAGAACACTCGAGGAAACACTTCTTACCTTTACTCCTATGTACTGTAGTTGTGTAGGCGATGATAAATGAATATTATCTCATTCTGTAAGATACATTTCATGTCTTATTTCTTCACCAAGGCATGCCATTATGTGGTCCGATTGACACTAACCTTTTGCAATAAGTAAGTGATGACAAACAAATTTTGTCACTTATAAAGCCCCACATCACCTTAAAAAGAGTCATATCCAACCTAAATAAGCTATTATGTTATCACAAAAGTGGCTTAACGCATACCCACTATAAATGGCGATAAACAAACATCACCACCTAGCCGATTAGTTCTACCCCTGCAAGGTACGATATCATCTCAGTAAGGGTTATTTTTAACCTAAACATGTCATTATGCTTTCCATGTTTACTTCGATTGCCATAACATTACAATTATCATTGTAACATTAGGCATCATAACGTCTATTGTTGGGGCGATTTCTATGATTTATTTTTGCTTCCACTTTTTATTCCTTATTCTTGTATTTATTATTTTGTATTTTTTGGCTGATGCATGCATCATTTGATCAAATAATCATCATTAAGAGGCAATTAGCCAAAGGTTCAGTGTTCACCAAAAAGTGTCTGTCATGGAGTAATAGTTCGTTTCTGTTCTCAAGTCTTTTGAAAAGGTTAAAGCATGGTCAAAAGGTTGACAACATAAAGATGAAGAAGTCCTTAAGTCTAGTTATGTCTCAATGATGCATAAGAAGGTTAAGATTGTATACCAATAGAATGGTTAGTGAGATTTAAAACAAATTTAGGGTAGTTTGGAGTAATACCGAGAGGAAGTCATTCATAAAAAGATACGGAGACACAGCCCTTCTACTCTAAGTTTAATTAGATTTTGGCTAGTTATAAGTAGCATCATAGTTTCAAAACTTGTATACTGATGCTTCACCTTTAATACGGAAGATTTAGTCCCCACCATCGATAACACACTACATTACTCAGCATTGAAAGGGCTAAGCCTGATAGGATATACCGTAAAGTGATGCAGCCACCACCTTTCAAGAAGAGATTAGCATAAATCTTTAGGGCCATAGAGTCATGGATTGAAACCCACATCAAGGCAAAAAGGAATAAGGAGTGCATTTCTTGGGCTAGTATAAGGGAAACAATGGCAAGTCTTATCAATGCAAGGAAAATTCAAGATAACTATGCTTTGACAATATACGGACTGGTCATATTCCTGAAAATTGCTATGTAGAAGTCATAGCCACAAATTTTTTCCCTATTATACTGTAGTATCAACCCTATGCTCACCATTATTGTCGAGACTATTTGAGCCCTCACTTTTTCAAGAAAATAAATATAAGTCAGTAGATCGGATATGCCTCACTTTTTCACAAAAAAAATGTTGCATAACCCCTTGCCTAACTTTAGCTCTCTCTCCAAGGTGCTTGAGAAGGAATGACCCCAAGACAACTCTAAGGGAACATGGTCGAGAAGTTTCAAAACCTTAAAAGAGAAGAGGTTACATGGAAGGCCCTTAGATTCCTTCTCAATCAATCATATACAAATAAGGAGATCATAGTTGCGTGCCACTTATGGTCTTATAGGGAAGCACCAGCTACAAACCTCTCTTAGTGCTTTGACAATTCTAGTGCCAGTAATTCACCCTGTTCATTCAAAATCTCAAGCATTGGTACTTTGACTATTGTAAAGCCCAATACAAGATGAAAGTCAAATTAGCCTTCCATGCTTGCAGGTAAGTCGATTACATAAGGAGGTATTAGAGAGGTAGCAACATGGCTCTGAGATACAATAAGTGTAGATTCGTCATATCAATAACTCCTTGTCGCTATCCAATGTTCGGATAGCTTAAGTTCTAGTTAGCAAGTCTTTTTTTGAGATTGAACTACTCAAGTGAGAATTTAAATAAGAAAGGGTAACTTTTGCCATGAAAATCACCCATTTAAAAGAGAAATAATGTGAGCTAGAATAGACATCTACCTCTAAGATAGAGAGATGAATCAAATTATTAAAGATAAAGATTGTGTCCAAAATAATCTCAAAAGTCTTAAGAAAGGCTTATGGCACTCTGAAGAGGAAACAAGTATCAGCATATCACTAAGTCATCAGCTGAGTGGAAGGCAGAGCTTGCTACCCTTGATAAGAAGCTAAATCAAAGGAAAAAAAAGGCCATGGTCAACAAAAAGAAGCTCCTTAAGGCTCGTGCCCTTACATTGATGTATCAAAGAAGGAATAAACATTTTAAAGCTTGAGTACAAGATTTGAAAAGCAAATAAGGTTGAGAATGAAGTTCTAGCACGTATGATTTAGGACTTAGAATAATCCTTGCAAACTCGTTTAGACCACAATGAAGAGCTAATGAGATCCTTGAAGCAACAAAAATGAGAATAGAAACAGATGGTTGATCAAGTGCATTATAATTATCAGGACCACCATCATTATCTTATCGAACAGATTTAAACTGCCCAAGTAGAGGTAGATAACATAATCGAGGTAGCCAAGTTTTTAAGACAAGATATCATGCCTAATGGAGAGCATGGATAGGAGCTATTATATTCTTGAAACATGTGATTAAGAAATGTAATCATGCCAGACACTTTTGGATGTAATCATGTGTAATCAAACTATATTGTTGCTTTATGAAAGAAACTATTGGTAAAGCTGTCCTGCAATCCAGTTATTTTTCTCATATTTGCATAACTAACTCAAATCATTTACTGCATTATTTATTCATTCATGCCAATAATCATTTACCACAATGATTCTATACTTATCATTATTTCATTAAACAAATTCATGACATGCCATAAAATGTCTAATCCGATGTAAATCTAGAGTATAAGGTGCTTTGAAACACAGAATCTATTGTCCACCACCAATATAACACTTGCAACCATTGAAAAGCTATGGAAAACAACCAGCACGCTCGTATTAAATGATTGGAACTCAAGTATAAAGAGTCTCAAAAATAAATGCTTTAGAGGAATAAGGAATTGTAAGCTCAAATAGCCGAGTTAACTGAACTATTATCCACCTTTCTAAAAGATAAGGGGTAAACAAGCATTATTCACATAAGTAAAAGGTTGGCTAATCCTGAGAATGATCTAAATGGTGGTACTGAAGCCACCAGCACCTATAAAGAGGTATCACATGAATAAAAACCCTTGGCAGTGCTAATCCTACTAGTTTGTCCATTTATCTACCGAAATTCAGCATCAGTACCTCATCCAGTTCATAGGTTCTAAGGCACTCATCAATGAACCTTTAGTCCCAAACCTTGATGAACAAGTAGAGCAACAAAAAGCTAAGAAGCTTCCAAAACCGATGAGGATCTAAGCAAGTATCAGTCACTAGAAAAATACCTTCGGGCCATCAACAAAAGCGACAAATTCAAGATCATAGACTCCAAATCTTTGGGTTTAGTCTTTAATCTCATCATCCTACCTAAATTCAAAGTGCTAGATTTTGAAAAATACAATGGAACTATAGATCTAACTTTTCACCTTCACATGTACTACCGAAAGATGGCTAAGTATAAAGAGAATGAGGAGCTATTAATAATTGCTTCTAAGATAGCCTAATAAGGGTAGATGCTCATTGGTATATAGAATTTGACAGGGTCAAAATTTAGACGTGGGCAGATTTGGCTCGTGTTTTCCCTACCCAATATAAGCATATATCTGATTAGGCCCTAGATCATCTTTCCCTTATCCAACATCAGTACTTTATCCAGTTCATAGGTTCTAGGGCAGAGGCTCTTCATCAACGAACCTTTAGTCCCAAACCTTAATGAACAAGTAGAGCAACAAAAAGCCAAGAAGCTTCTAAAACTGATGAGGATCTAAGCAAATATCAGTCACTAGAAAAACACCTTCGGGCCATCAACAGAAGTGACAAATTCAAGATCATAGACTCTAAATCTTTGGGTTTAGTCTTTAACCTTATTATCCTACCTAAATTCAAAGTGCTAGATTTTGAAAAATATAATGGAACTATAGATCTAACTTTTCACCTTCGCATGTATTATCGGAAGATGGCTAGGTATAAAGAGAATGATGAGCTATTAATAATTGCTTCTAAGATAGCCTAACAGGGGTAGATGCTCATTGGTATATAGAATTTGACAGGGTCAAAATTCAGGTGTGGGCAGATTTAGCTTGTGCTTTCCCTAACCAATATAAGCATATATCTGATTAGGCCCTAAATCATTTTTCCCTTAGCTAGCATCAGTGCCTTATCCAGTTCATAGGTTCTAGGGCACAGGCTCTTCATCAATGAACCTTTAGTCCTAAACCTTGATGAACAAGTAGAGCAACAAAAAGCCAAAAAGCTTCTAAAACTGATGAGGATCTAAGCAAGTATCAGTCACTAGAAAAATACCTTCGGGCCATCAAAAAAAGTGACAAATTCAAGATCATAGACTCCAAATCTTTGGGTTTAGTCTTTAATCTCATCATCCTACCTAAATTCAAAGTTCTAGATTTTGAAAATTATAATGGAACTATAGATCTAACTTTTCACCTTCGCATGTATTGTTTGAAGATGGCTAGGTATAAAGAAAATGAGGAGCTATTAATTGCTTCTAAGATAGCCTAACAGGGGTAGATGCCATTTGGTATATAGAATTTGACAGGGTCAAAATTCAGACTGGGCAGATTTGGCTCGTGCTTTCCCTAACCAATATAAGCACATATCTGATTAGGCCCTAGATCGTCTTTCCCTTATGAATATGAAAAAAAAACCACCAAATGCTTTAGGCAATACATTCAAAGGCAGAGAAAAGAAGCTGCTCAGGTTTATATTTCCTTAACTGAGAAAGAAATAAAGGCCATGTTTGTTAATACCCTATAAGCTCCTTAGTATGAAAAGCTAGTAGGGAATGCCATAAAGAACTTTATTAACATGGTCATATTAGGTGAGATGATTCATAATGCCATAAAGTGGCAACATATCAAGAGGGGAAATATCCAGCTTGACCAAAAAGCCTATTACTAAAGGCAAAAAAAAAAGAAGTGAAGCCATCAGTGAGAGTCCAAATAAGTTCACTTAGAGTCAATTCGGCATAGTGTCTAAACTTCTCTAACATGCATATCCAAGCTTTAACCCTTACTCACTAGTGCCATACTAGTCTACTTTGCAGGATTCAACATAATGATAAGCTTATGCCAAACCCTACCTAGATCACTGCAACCTTACTAAAATGAAAAATGCTAGATCCCCAAATAATCAACAAGCACCTAGGGAGAAGGAACACCTCCAGCCACTTCTTTATTCCTATAAGGAGATTTATTCTTATTTATTAGCATGGCGATTAGTGGCCTCATTGTTCATAAATCTGAGGCTACCTCTGTATCCTAAGTCATAAAATGAAAATGCCTATTGTGAGTATCATGCCAAGGCACAAGGCCACTCTATTAAGAGTTGCATTTTTTAAAAAACAAAATGCAAAGTCTGCTTAAAAAGGGTGTGATCAAGGTTGAACAAGGACCCAAACCAAACGTTGGAGCCAAACCACTTCTAAACCATGCGAAGCTGAGAGTGAATGTCATGATTGATAGGAAGAATTGCTAGTTCAAGAAGAGTTTCCAAAAGATTAAGACACCAATGAGCAGGGTATGGCAAACCTTTCTAAAAGCTAGGATAGTGACAAGAATCGAATGTTAGAATAAAAAAATCATTGAATCCTTTTATTGCCACTATCATCGCAATGTACCCCGGGGTGGATCCTCGCGGATCTACAGGTGCGCACGACTTAGAATATTTTCCTGACTTGAAAATGTCTTCTTGACCAAGACTTTTTTTGGCGATGTGATAAGAACGAGAATGTACGGATTCTTGACTTGTGGTACACTGAAGGGGACCATAAGACGAATCGCTCATCTTATTGGTCTCGAATGACCATCACAAAATGGTCAATGCTTGGAGTAGCCACCGATCATTTCAGGCTAGGCATGATCGGATGCCTATTGAAACCTATGTTTTGAGTTACGAAACTCAAAACATCGATCCCGTGGTCTACGTAATGCAAAGATTTATCGTTTGGGTTCAGGAGTTGGTTACACGCGATGAGGTACAAACCTCTTCACGACACCCAAAATCGGTACCTTTCTAGCTATATCTTTCTCAGTTTTAATTCTTTCGATCTTAACTTGTCATTATTTCGATATAACCCCTTTTAATGCATGAATCTTATAGAATTAATCCAGGTTTTCATGAAAAAGATTTAATCTCATATACGCCCCAGATAAATAGGGAATATATAGATTTTCAATAAAAATGACCTCTGGATTTTACTTTGAAAATGGAATGTTTCACTTTAGGCACTGGAGAGATACCCACGCGAAACATTACCTTTAATTTTATTTGAAACAATTTGAAAATATGAATGCAAATAATTATCATAAAGAAATCATGTTAGTAAGACAATAAATGAAGTAACATGACATGGATCATTCAATGCAATGATAAAGAAAATGGGTGGACTATGAGAATTTATCTCGCTATTGGCATCGATTATCTAGGAATAATTGAATCGACCATTTTCAAGATGCATCTGGATTTCTTGATTAAAGGAGATTTGTTTGACATATTCATGGAAAGCCGGGAAAGAGAAGAATTTAATTGCAATTGAAAGACAAGGTTAGAGTATCCCTTCGGAAAGATGGGGTTGGAGTATCCCCATGGATGACAAATAATTTTGACAAAGGAAGATTTTTTACTTTGACAATTTTGAAAAACGGGGTTGGAGTGTCCCCTCGAAAAGGTGGGGTTGGAGTATCCCCATGGATGGCAAAACTTCGTGATTTAGAAAATGGGTGAACATTTGACAATTTTTGGCAAAAAGATTTATTATGAATGAGGATGGTAAAGATGTAAAATATGTTTGTGCCTTGATATGAGCTTGTGGGATGTTAAAGTATGCTCTCGAGTCTGATCGGGGTGATACAGAGACATTCGAATGTCTCGAGATAAAATTCGGGAAAACAACTTATTTTGACTATAACCAAAAACAGGGGACAGCATCACGCTATCCTGCTTCCCAAATTTATTCTAAATTGGTTTGAAGGATTTAAAAGGTGGACAAGACACTGTTAGAAAGGTGACTCGATGAGGATCATCCTAAAAATATTCCCACCATCCCAAAAGGTCACTTTCCGAGAGAACAAATTTTCAAATTTGGATCAATTTTGCTGCTAGCAGAGCATACAATGAACAAGGTGTGTCAAATTTTGAAAAATCATTCCGAACTTATTTGGTATCACAAAATTGCAAGTGATACCTTTTTGAAAAGGGAATTTCATTAATCTTTTAAGAAAAATGTTTGAAAAATTTGAAAATATCATTTAGTGGGTCTAAAATGCCCAACCAGAATACATGTCCGGATTCCAGAGGTTCTAGATAGTTTAGATTTGAAAAATCATAACTTTCTCATCCGGACTGATTCGGAGATGAACAAGACCTCGTTTTAAAGGTATTTTGACACAATTTCTGAGAAAAATATCATAAAATTCACTGAAAATCATTTGGGATTTTAAAATGATTTTTCAATTTGTAATAGTAGTGCTGCCAGCGAGGGACAAGGCAAAGCAGGGGATATTTCTCATTTTTTATGTCTATGGGTCCAAACTCGAGTCATTGACGTTCGAATGTCTATGAATGAAGGGAAAGAGTGGCATGAGCATCACGAACTCATTTTCACAGCCCCGGAGTAGTTTGGGACGATGAAACAGCCCGTTGATCAAACCACTCAAGGTTTTGACTCAAGAAAAAAAAAGGCACAAACATTTGGGGAATGATTGTAAGAGTGTTTTCATTTCAAAATTAGAAGATTTGAGCTTGTTTAACCAAGATTCCAAATCTGAAAATCTTAATTTTCCTCAAGATATTTTACTAGCTGTAAGGAAAATGCTAAGTCTATGCTAATGCTCATTGGTTGAGGTTAAAATGCTTGGCTTGGGGGGTTTCAAAAATCAGTTTTTATCAGCCATCAAATATTCATTTTGACAACAAACATACAAGGGGATGGCACATAACATGAATGGGGATGCTAATTTTACTAATGGCCTAGACAAA
>JBBYHK010254226.1:15622-29217 GCA_038382065.1 Adansonia grandidieri | reverse complement strand
TTTGATTATGGTTGACTTTAGATCTTAGATGAGTGCTAGGGCTGTAATATAAGTATGTGTTCTGTAATACTCAAAAATATAGAATAGAAAAACTTATTTTTTCAGTTTTCAACAATAACCATGAAATTTTCTTCATCTCATTTGAACTAAAACTTTCAGGCTGCTGGTATAACAAAACCTGGTTTTGATATATGCCCTGCCATTGCTGAAGAGGCACTTAAGTAGCTTAAAAATAAAGTCATCTCACTTGAGTCCTAATAACATGGTATCACAGTGTTACATTTTGTTTAATCGTCTAGAAATCAGTTACAGGATTCTGATGATGATTAGGTGCAACTAGCATAGAAGTTACTGGGATTGTGTACAAGTTTTTTAAAGGTATGCAAATAGTGATTGATTTCTTTAGAGTTGGATATTTTCTTCTATCACAATTTATAACCATGAAATTTTCTTCATCTCATTTGAACTAAAACTTTCGGGCTGCTGGTATACCTGGTTTTGATATATGCCCTGCCATTGTTGAAGAGGCACTTGAGCAGCTCAAAAATAAAGTCACCTCACTTGAGTCCTAATAACATAGTATCACAGTGTTACATTTTGTTTAATCATCTAGAAATCGGTTACAGGATTCTGATGATGATTTGGTGCAGCTAGCATAGAAGTTACTGGGATTGTGTACAAGTTTTTTAAAGGTATGCAAATAGTGATTGATTTCTTTAGAGTTGGATATTTTCTTCTATCACAATTCATAACCATGAAATTTTCTTCATCTCATTTGAACTAAAACTTTCAGGCTGCTGGTATAACAAAACCTGGTTTTGATATATGCCCTGCCATTGCTGAAGAGGCACCTGAGCAGCTCAAAAATAAAGTCATCTCACTTGAAAGAGAATTGCAAAGTTTGACACTTAAGGTTAATGATACACACACTGGTGGTATAACTATCAGAATTGAAGGTAAAACTGCTATTTCAATATTTCATATAAATGTCCCCTTAGAGACCTTTTGTACACTTTACATTACATAGGTTATTGGAAAGATAAGATCTGTTGGTTTAAGTGTCCTATATCTTAAGGATTGATTGATTCCATAATCTTAGGGATTAATATCTATCTACAGTTAATGTATATTTCTAGCTAATATCTTATAATTAAGGCTCTAATTTATCCTCATCTGTAATTTAAATCTTTATAGCTAACAGTTTTCCCAACACTCCCCCTCAAGCTAGGGAATATATATCTTCCATTCCTAGTTTGGATATATACTTCTGGAAACTTGCAACATTCAGACCTTAATGAACGCATAAGCTAATTAGTTCTTGATAGACACATAGGGTTTGCAGATTAGGCCACTTTCAATTTTTCTTTTATAAAATGCAGGTCTACTTCAATATGCTTAGTCCTATCACGCTGTACTGGATTATGAGCAATGTTTATAACTGATTTTTTGTCATAGTATAACCTTATAATCTGCAAATCATTAAGTAGTATCCTCAGCCATAATAACTCATATATGCCTTATGCTATTGCTCTAAACGTTGCCTCAACATTTGATCTTGCCTTAACATTAGGTTTCTTACTCCTCCACGAAACCAAATTTCCTCCAAAGAAGGTGTAGTACCTTGATGTGGACCTTCTATCTATAGGTGATCCTTCATAATCTGCATCTGTATAAGCCTCTAATGATACCTATTTATTCCTTTGAAATAGAACTCCCATTCCAAGATTGCCCTTTAAATAATGTAACACCTTGTAGACAGCTTGTAGGGGTATCTCCTTCGAGTTATGCATAAATTGGCTAACCACACTTATGGCATATGCTATGCCTCATCTCATATGTGAAAGATAAATCATTAAGTAGTATTCTTAGCCATAATGACTCACATATGCCCTATTCTATTGCTCTAAACGTTACCTCAACATTTGATCTTGCCTTAACATTAGGTTTCTTGCTCCTCCATGAAGCCAAATTTCCTCCAAAGAATGTGTAGTACCTTGATGTGGACCTTCTATCTATAAGTGATCCTTCACAGTCTGCATCTGTATAAGCCTCTAATGATACCTATTTATTCCTTCGAAATAGAACATCCATTCCAAGATTGCCCTTTAAATAGTGTAACACCTTGTAGACAACTTGTAGTGTATCTCCTTCGAGTTATGCATAAATTGGCTAACCACACTTATAGCATATGCTATGCCTCATCTCATATGTGAAAGATAAATAAGCCTACCTACCCTTCTTTGATATCTCTCTCCGTCAACCATTAGATTGTCTAGTGTTTCTCCAAGCATATGGTTTAGATCAATAAGAGCGTCCACTGGTTATACACCAATATTCTTATTTCTTTCAAGAGGTCTGTGACATACTTTTGTTGTGCAATAAATATGTCTGCTTTCAAATGGGCCACCTTGATCCCTTGGAAATGTTTTAATTTTTCTAGTTGCTTTATTTCAAACTCCTTACTTAGACAGTGCTTAAGCTGCTCTTGCTCACTTGCATCATCCTCGGTAACAATTATATCATTTACATATACTGGTACTGCTGTCACTCCCCATGTTTTTGAATGTTTGATAAACAAAGTATGGTCTCCTTAACTTAGACTATATCTAGCAGCTAGCATCACCTTAGTAAACCTTTCAAACCAGTCTCTTGGTGACTGTTTAAGCCCATACAAAGCCTTTTATAGTCTATACACTTTGTTTATTCCCAACCTTTTCTTGAAACCAGTTAGAATTTCCACATAGATTTCTTCCTCCAAGTCGCCATGGAGGAAGGCATTCTTTACATCATATTGTTGCAGGTCCTAATTAAGATTTGCTGCCAATGACAACAGCACCCTTATTGCGCTCATTTTTGCTTTTGGAGCAAAAGTTTCTTGATAGTCCACTCTATATGTTTAAGTGTACTCCTTTATCACCAGCCTTGCCTTTTATCTCTCAAGTCTTCCATTAGCTTTGTATTTCACCAAGAACACGCGCTTACAGCCTATTGCTTTCTTTCCCTTAGGCAAATTTATGATTTTCCATGTTTTATTCTTTTCCAAGGCGTCCATCTTTTCTTGCATAGCATTTTTCCATTCTTTTTAGGACAATGCCTTGGAAAAGTTTTTCGGAATGGCTATAATGTTTAGGCTTAAAAGAAATGATTTATTGATTTGGGGAAATTTGTTAAAACATACAAAATGTGACAAAGGATAAAATGGATGTTTAGTACATTTTCCTGGTTTTTTTTTTTTTTTTTCTGATTGTAATGGGCAAGTTAAGATCAGAATTTTCAGATTGAGAAGTAGGTTCACTCGCAGTAGTTATCTCATTCCCAGGATTAGGGGAAGAATCTTGAACATTCATTAGAGTAGAAATTGGGGCTTCGCTTATTGAGTGCACCTATACATATCTCCAAGTGTCATAGATAAGATTAGTTTTTTGCCCAGATAGTGGCTCAGACCTGTCTTCAATAAGGTATGACGCATCGCGAATAGGAGACACTGACTCAGGTTGGTTTTAAGTTGGGTGAGACTCAGACTTAGACCTGTTTTGGATCCTATGTGGTGACCCTGTTAGTAGAGATAGAGGTGACAAAAAACTGTCTCTGTCCTTATCTTTAATAAGCTCTCCCCCTAAATATAAAGTTGAAAAAATGGTTTTTTTTTCTTCAAAGGTAACATCGATAGATGTAGAAAAACCTTTTTGTGGCTGGGTGGTAGCACTTGTATCCTTTTTGGGTATGAGGAGTAGCCTGCAAATACACATTTAATAGCTCTAGGATCTAACTTCCTCTTATTATTGTTATGAATATGAATAAAAGAATTGCAAGCCAAATATTCGAAGGGTAAGACCATTTGAAATACGTAGGTCTGTGTAAAATTGTGAGAGGTTTTACATTGGTGTCTTGAACTTTAAAGAATTAGATGGTAATTTTTTTATAATATAGGTTGTTGTTAGGACATCTTCTCCCCATAACATTTTTGGCGCACTATGTTCAAACAAGAGAGCTCTTATGGTGGTCAACATATAGCCAATTTTCCTTTTAGCAATCCCATTCTGTTGTGGGGTGTTCAAACAAGATTTATGTATGATTCCTTCTTTTTCAAAGTAAAGAGATAAGGTTTGATTAAAGTACTCTCTAGCATTATCAGATCTGATTTTCTTGACTTACCCTAAATTAATTACGAACTCTAGCTAGGAATTTAGGAAAAATAACGCTTACATCATTAGAAGGTACACCCAAGTTACCCGAGTACAGTCATTAACAAATAGAATAAACAATTTTGACCTTATATCAAATTGGATTAAAGAAAAAGGCACGAAACTTCTTTTATTACTAATAGGAAATGGCTTTAGTTTGTGTTTTGCATATTCACATACATCATAATGGAATTCCCTAATATCTAGTCTTTTAAATAAGCTAAGAAACATAGTTTTAAGAACCATAAAAGAATGATGGCCAAATCTGTAGTGATGGAGCAAAATAACGTCTTTATTAGAGGTAAATAGGAATGATAGGTACTGACCATTTTTGACACTTTTTAACTGAGTCGTTGCCTCAAGATAGTATAGCGCAGCTTTCTCTTCAGCACGTTTAATCATCCTCTCCGTGTTCTGGTCTTGAAAGATTCAATAAGTAGGCTAAAATGTAACAGCATAATTTAAGTCATGAGTTGACTTTTAAATAGAGACGAGATTAGTAGATAGTTTAGGGATATGAAAGACATTCTTGAGCATGAACTTAGGTGTGATTTAGATGTTTCCCATACCTATTATAGTAGTTAGAGACCCATTAGCTACTAGGATTTTCCTACTACTAGCACAAGGAGTATAGGTTTTAAATTCTAAAGTAGAGTGTGTCATATGGTCTGTAGCTCCTAAATCAATGATCTAGGAGTTTGATATGCTTTTTTGTCCGAGTAATTCATGCTATGAGAGACAATACACTTACATCAGAGTGCTAGGGAGCATGTACCATCAATATTAGATTTGCTCAAGGAATCAAGCAATTTTTTGAGTTGTCCAAGATCCTCTTTACTGAATTCTTCATTCTCAACAATGGGTTTTGGCTCGATTGTTGCTAGATTACCTTGGCCAGAACCCTTTTTTTGTCCTTCTTTATATTCCTAGTCTTGGATTGATGTATTGGGTTTCTCCTTAAGTTTCCAGCACATTTCCTTAATATGCCTTGGCTTCTTATAGTAGGTACACCAAAGAGATTCTTTCTGATCCTTTCCTTGAGACCCTGGCTTTGACAATTCTGTTTTCCTACTATCTAGCACCATAGAACTCTGGCCCTTTGTCATCGTGGTTGACTTTTCTTCCACCTAACTATCTAACATGACTCCTTCTCGACTCTCTTTAGCCCTGATCAAAGAAATAGCCTCACTGAGATTTGAAACTTCCTCTTTTTCAAGAATTTGCACCCGAACTTGATCAAATTCCACCTCCAGTCCCACAAGAAAGTCATAGACCTGTTCCTTTTGGATAAAGTTTTTTAGGATAGTAGCATCTTCTGAACATCCACTACTAATGCATTGGTAGTGGTTAAGCTCCTGCCATAGACTTTGAAGGGAATTGGCATACTTAATCAGAGATTTGATGCCTTGATTCATTTTACGAGCTCTAAAATTAATCTCATAAACTTGCACAGCATCCCTGGCCTTAGAATAAGTCTATCTTACTGCATGCTAAACTTCTTTGGCTGTGGGTAAGAAAATATAGGTATCACTAATCTCAGGTGTCATGGAATTCCATAACCATGATAAAATCATGGAATCTGCTTCCTCCCATGCATTGAATTTCGGATCATCTTCCTTAGGGCAGTTCCTAATAAATGACTTAATTTCCTTTTTCTTTTGAGATAGGTTTAGACAAACTAAGATCATTTAAGGTAATTTTTTTCTGTTTAGTCTATACACAGATTGGATGTTTTGTAGTTCACTAAATGGTGATTAAGTGTTACTTCTTCATTACATAACTTGGACTCAGCCATATTTGGTTGGAGTAAAACTCTAGGAATTAAAGCCAAAGAAAAACTTAGGTAAAAATGGCTATGAAGGCCGAATAGAACAGTCTTTAGAGAGAATTGAATGGCTCTAATACCATATCAGAATTGAAGGTAAAACTGCTATTTCAATATTTCATAAATGATGAACATCCCCTTAGAGACCTTTTATACAATTTACATTATATAGGTTACTGGAAATATAAGATCTATTAGTTTAAAAATCTCATATTTTAAGGACTGACTGATTCCATAATCTTAGGGATTAATATCTCTCTACAACTAATGTATATTTACAGCTAATATCCTATAATTAAGGCTCTAATTTATCTTAATCTATAATTCAAATTTTTACAGCTAATAGTTTTTTCACCAGTAGCATAGAAATTTACCCTAAATGACTTTTTATTTGATTGATTATTTTTTAAAATCATGGACGCCAAATTTCAAGTTCATTTAATCTATATAAATTTCTAATCATACCAAGAAAAAGTATGTCTACTTTATGTAGTTCCTCAAAAACACATGATTACTATTAAAATGGGATAAAAAAAAATTCTGATCTACTTAAACTTATGTTATTTAGACTCAAAGTGAATGTTAAATACGGATGGATATCTGTCTTATATGTGTATCTTATTTTTCAAAAGTGTTTTTTATTTATTAGAAGAATCAGACTCATGATATGGTCACATCAATATTAAAATAAATGTCAAATACAAGTGTTCAAGATGAATATATTAATAGAAATGAGGGGTCCGATTAAAATGTCTTCAAATGTTAAGACATTTGATGGTTTGTTTTAGGATAATGTGCGTAATAACACATACATATACATGCATAAACATTTTTGTTAATCATAAATTGATTTAAAAAATTATTTTGCAGAATAAGATTACTAGCGAAAGAAATATATTGTCAAAACTAATGCCCCAGATGTCAGCAGTAGCAGTAAGCTCAAGAACAGATGAAAACTGTCACACTCCAAAAAGGGTATCCCATTCCCAAGCTCCATTTCTTTCTACATTAGATCGGTAGCCAAAAGTGTCAACAGCCAAAACTTATCAAAATTGTATTTCTAAATCGGTGGATTGAAAGAATGATGCTATAGTTTTAGCATCTTGATAAAAAATCAGGCTCTTAGAGCCTTGCATCAGTCTTTTTTATGCTTGTAAATATATTGTTTGTGCAAATGTAAGTTACAGCTGCAGTAAACCATTTTTATTTTTGGGTACAGCGGCAGCCTAAAAACATGAGAAATGATTGTAGATGTTAGGTTTTGATCCTTAAACCTATTAAATATTACTTTTAAAGATGACTGTATGAATTAACTGTAATAAGTTTTTTTCCAAGGGTACATATATCTTATTCTTCTATTTCCGCACAAAATTTTATATCTCATGAAATAGCTCCTTTTCTTTTCTTTTCTTGGCAAATTTGAAAAAAAAAATTTCATTATTTTCGCTCTTCAAGTTTTGTTAGAAAATCCATAGTTGGGTATAGATCTGTTCATGGATTGGGTCAAGTTAGACTGTGATCTCAGAAAATTTAAAATTCAAGTTTCAGTCTAGTTGTTCGAATTCATTATTTATATATATTAAAATATTTAAAAAATTATTTTTATATTAATATTTATATATTTTTATAATTAAATTTATATAAAATATTATTTTATTATTTAAATAGTGATTTAAACTAAGTTGTAAGATCAAATGAGTTACTTAACTTTTGAACAAGTCTAATTGGGTGCTAAATAGGATAAATTTCTTTATTTTGTTTTGGAAAATAAAGATGATTTATTTCTATATATTAAAGACCCTATTGTTCATGTCTTCTATCTCAGCTTCAAAACCTGAATTACCTTTACTTGGTTTTTCATAATTTGATAGCAAGATTACCATGTTAAGATAATTTTCCTTTTTTTTTTTTTCCATTGGATATATCCCTAAACAAATTTTCAACTCTCTATGAACATTGTTAGTGCTACTTTCTTGTTTTATTTGACAATTTTAGTAGAGAACATAGTTGTTCTTTTTAAAATCTGGTAATGTTAGACACGATTACACTAATATAATATGAATAAAATAATTAAATCATGATAGGACATGAATATATATTTTAAAATTTATATAATACAAATTATTAATGTATTAAAATTTATATAAATATAAAATATTTTAAACATGATTATAACATAAATGCACAAAATTGTTAGGTTTTTTCTTTTCTCTTCTAACTTAAAGAAATTATATGATTCATTATCGGTGAATTTTTTAAATTTTATAAATCAGGATAGTTTTAATGTATGTTACAAAAATTTTACCATTTGTTTAAAAGAAATTAACTAATAAGTAGAGTTTCTTTCAAAGAAAATTAAACAAAAATTTTTGAAAGTTATATATGAATTAATTTTTTGAACAACAAAATTCTTTTATTTAATATAATATAATATATTATAATATGATATGAGTTTGTTTTTTTATACATTATCGGCATAAATTATACATCATCTATCTAATTTTAAACTTTACAATCAAATTAAATCAAATATGATAAATGTTCTTTTTTTGGTTTTATTAATTCTTTAATAGTCATAAATAATAATCTCATCCAAAGCAAGATTCACAAATCCGCAATGAAGTTACGATAAACTTGTTCGGCAGTTTATCTGGTTTGATTCAGTCTGGTTAGGATCACTATACATTTATTAAAAAATATTTTTATTTAGATGTAATTATTAAAATATGTAAATATTAATAATAAAAATAATATTTTAATATATTTAAAAGTTATTTAATTATTGGGCCGGGTTATTTGAGTTTGGATTTGAATTTTAATTTTTCGGGCCGCGGCCCGAGTCCGGCCCATGTCTAATCCTGCCTCTACCCCGTGAACCCTCCATCAAAACAGGAACGTCTCTTTCGCCCTCCAAGCTCGAAAGAAACGAGGAGAGTCCCAATTATCAAAAAGATTCAATCTTTATTCCTCCCAGACCCAGTAGTCTCCCACTATAATTTGCAACAACGGTGTTTTGTTGCAGTTCATGAAAAGAAAGTAATAATAATAATAAAAAAAAAAATCTTCAAGACATTTAACACACAAAAATCTCTAGAAAGGGTCCTTTGAGATTGACGAAAATGGCCGCATCTTCTCCTTGTTCCTCTCACTTGTTATCCGCTTCTACCCATTTCCATGGCTTCCCTGAATTGTATCTTAAAATTCATTCCCCTTTTCTTCATAAGCTCAAGGTAAAACCTTCTCTCTCTCTCTCTCTCTCTCTCTCTTTTATTTTGTTTCTGTATGTTGGTTAGGCAATTAATTTGGTTCTGAATCTTGGGTTTTACGTTTTGCCTTTTAATTGGGTTGATTTTTTGTGGGGTTTTCTTGTCTTTTATCTTTCTCTGGCTAATGTAAAATTGGATTTTAGAAATAGGTCTTGAATTGTATGATCTTTGTTCAATCCAGCATCACTTACTTTGGGATGACATGTTTTCTTGTATTCAGTATTCTTCAGTTACTTCACTTTCATTCACTCAACTAGCCTGCGTTATTCCCTTGTTACTTTGCATTTCGACTGGTCTTAATCCTTACAAAAGTGGGCATGGGCTCCCATTCTTGGTGTCCTTCAATATTTTTTTGACGTGTTTTCAAAGTTGCCTCCTGTTTATAAACACTTAAAAACATGGTAAAAAAAAAATCAATGAAGGGCACCAAAAAGAGACGAAGGAAATCTATTCGTTTGCTAGTGCTTTATATTATTCTGCTTGTATTAAACGTTGGCAAGGTGAGTTGTCTTTCATCTATCTTTTGTAAAGAATGAAGGTATAATATCTTCTAACGCCAGCCAACAGTCGAATGATTTGTTGGTAGATTGCTAGAGTCTTAGTTGAGTGATGAAGGATCAAACTCTAACAACCTCAAATAATAAAAAATAAATAAATAAGGTACCGGGATTTGATAACAGTTTGTAATTTGATGGTAGAAGTCCAGTACAAGTCCTTGTACGATAGTGAATGAATCGTTTTAATCCCTATACTATTAAGTTCAATATTTTAGTCATTGTAATTTTGAGATTATAGCACGTAAGGAAAAATAGTTAATGATATTTAAAAAAAAAGCCGCTTAAACGTTGATAAAATACTGACGTATCACGTAATGTGAAAATTTAAATTTTATACAAAAATAAGTTTGGATTTAAGGTTGGATTTGGGTCATTTTCTTGTATAAAATTTAAAATTTCACATTACATGATGTGTCAGTATTTTTTTGGCACCGAAACAGTTTTTTAACAGGTTAATCATTTTTTCTTATTTATTATAATTTTAAAAGTACAAGGACTAAAATATAAAATTTAATAATACAGAGGCTAAAATGCTCCTTTCAATATAGTACGGGACCTCCTAGTAGACTTTTACCTAATTTGGTAGGTGGTTGTGGGATTCTTTGTTAGTCAAAAGGAGCATGAAAAGTTATATGTATATTGCACTTGCACATCTTCTCTTTCTGTTCAACTGACGGAAGTATTTCAGTTCTTCAATTGTTTCGCCAATCAGTTCTTTTGCGTGTGTTAGTGCTATATATTTGTTTGTGCTTTGTGGAATGACAACTTCTTCTTGGTAGATGAATTTCTTTTTAGTTGATTTTTTTTGTGAATTTGGAGCATGAAAAGTTATACGTATATTGCACTTGCCCATGTTTTTGTTTGGTGAATTATACTTACAAAGTTATGGTTCCACAATGTCTGTAGTAAGAAGGAGGTATTATTCTTCTTTTAAAAATATAATTGGCCGTTTGAATGTGTGCTTTAATTCTTGTATCCTCTCTTTCATGGACAATATTATCTTGGGCCAATATTCTCCATTTGGCTGGATTTGATCTTTATTTATTGATTTTTGGCACAAGGGAATAAGATAGTAATTTTTATTTCCTATGTTGCTCAACTCTTCATTTTTCTCAAAGTACCTGTGTTTCGTGTTTGACTCGTATCTAGATATAGGTATTGAGATATGACCCTCCAAACACATGGAAAAACTTAGAAAAAAATTGATCATACCCTTATTAGACACTTACTTGTATCTGACACTCATACCCAAGTCTAAGTAACATAGGTTTATTTTTAAAGTTAAATGGTCGCATAATAATTTATTTTTGGCTATTTTCTCTTTACGTTTAAGACATTATTATTTATCATTTTTTTTGCGTGCTTATTTGTTGTAGCAGGGTTCAGCTCAGTATCATGAAGCACATAGATGTGGTTTGACTATGAAACAAAACCGAATTGTTCGGAATACTAAGCCAAGTATATGCTCTGCTATAAATATGGCCACAGGCCAGTTTAGTGATCCTGAAAAAATAAATTTTGACCATATAATAGAAAAGGTGAGAAGATTGTGGGACAGTGCTCCTCAGCCGGTGAAGAGATTCCCTTGGAACAGAGCTTTTGAGAACTTTGTTCAACTCGTACTTGATCTTATCCTTGCAGTAGTCAAATATCTAAGTGCACCTTTACTGGCAGTTTCATCTCTTAGTGAGATGTCCTACTGTGCACATGAAAGGAAGTTGAAAATTATCCCGGTTCCCCTCCTTATTGGCTTTGTACTCGCCGGGGTTCTGAAAGAAACTGCCTTGGAACTTTCTCCACTTCTCAAGGTATGTACTTTGTTACTCATGAATAGAGGGTGTTGGAAACTTAAAGACACTAGTGGAGCAGACTATGGGAATGCCTTATTAACATTGTACAGAGTGAGTTTATTTATAGTCACTGTGAGAATCTATGTTGCTCCAACTCTTCGTTTTTTATGAAGTACCCGTGTCCAATACATTTTCGGACATGGATATAGAGATATGACCCTCTAAGGACTGTCCATATGAATGGAAAAGCTTTTTTAAAAAAAAAAAAAAAACTGAAAATACCTTAGTCGGACACATATCGATATGCGACACTCACACTTGAGTCCAAGTAACATAGGTGATTATACCTTAGCTACATCATTTGATGCTTTGTGTTTCTGATAAATTTTGAGTTAAAGCAATGGTTGCTTCACACAGAATCTGTCACTAAGAGAATGCTTGGACATGTCTATTATTTATTTCCCATACTAAAACTTATTCAATTTTAGATATTATAAACATGGTAAATATTCGTCGGTATAAAATGTCAGCGCATAACATTTTGTTGATCTTTTGGCTTGATTTTCAGAATGCAGAAGTTCCATGGCACCTGATCGCAATTACAATATTCTTCATGTTGATCAAATTGCCAGGACCATATTACCCATATTGGGGGCGTATCTTCATTCCGCACTTTGCGAATGGGGCACTTTGGAGGACTCTATGGTTTATGTTTTTGTGGTATAGAAGACCCAAAATTTCAGGAGATGAGTTGCCAAATAGTCTAGTGAATGGCAGAGATTCTGAATTTGAATAAGCAGTAATCTCAACAGGTAAAGTTTTTTGGACAACATCTATAACTTAGCAAGTGACTGGTGGTTTGAGTAGTTGACTTTTGCTGTTAATCATTATGACATGATTGATAGGTTTATAATAATTCAACGGCTAAATTATTAAAAAGGTCCCTGAACTTTATAACTTTATTTAAGTACACCCCTATACTTTTATTGTACTCAAATAAGCCCTAAATTTTTTGTTTGTACCCAAATATGGCTTTTATATTAAATAAAACATTGAGTAAATTTAAGGGCATGTTTAGGTATAAATTAAAGGTTAAGGGCTTATTTGAATGAAAATTTAAAGCTTAAGGGTTTATTTGAGAGTAATAAAGTACAAGGGCTTACAACTTAAATAAAGTTATATAAAGTTTAAGGGCTTTTTTATTATTTTAGCACTATGAAAACATGATAAATATCAGTAGCCTTTAATAAATCCAGTTACTGAAGTCCAGTCCTGTTTTCAAGTTGGTTATTTGATTTTACACCAACCTGTCCTTTATTTTCTATTACTATGAGTAATAACCTCTGATTACCAAGGTCCATGTTACTCTTAATCTTTATTTTTCTTGAAGCATTCGTGTTTCACACTCATGTCCGACATATTTTCGGACTCGGTATGGGGATATGACCTTTTAAGGACCCTCGAGATACATGGAAAGACTTGGAAAAATTTGAATATACCTATATCCGACACTTACGTTTAAGTCTGAGTAACAGAGACTAAGGTCATATGTGCACTTCTTCATGGCATAGCTAATGTATCCCATCTTATAACTATAACAGGTTGCATTTTGTGTATGCGAAACCAGCCAGAGCAGACTGTCTGGGAAAAATTTATCAGAATCCTAGAAGGCATTGGCTTGGAAATCTAACAGGCTGGTGCTTCGGATATCCGGTTTGAATCTTTGAACATCAAAAAGGCCCCAATCCTTTTTTTTTGTGCGTTTTCCTTATTCAACCTTGAGTTTTTGGTAGAGAGATTGTGGTTAAAAGTTTGTATGCATTGGCAATATTGAGAATTTTTAAATACATAAGTTATGCTTTCAGTATTTGTGGCAAAATTAAGTCACCCATAGAAATATATATATATATATATATATATTCTTTTAAACTATCATGCACTAGCATACACACCAGTTTAAGGTTAGTCGTTAA
>JBBYHK010254008.1:9889-24950 GCA_038382065.1 Adansonia grandidieri | reverse complement strand
ATAATAATAATAATAATAATAATAATAATAATAATAAAACGATATTATTTCGTATCCATTAAATTTTGAATGCGATTTTACATTTCAATTATATATAATTTTAAAATAATTTTAAATTAAATATTTAATATGATATTAAAATCAAGCTTCGTTTTATTGTTTTTATTCGTTATTTTTGCTTGTCACATGCTAAGGTAATCATCTACATCGTCATGAACATATTAAAACGATGTTATGTTTCATTACAATTTATTTTCAATATTTTAAGTCAGAAAAAAAAAAAAAAAAAACAAAAAGTAGAGTGCAGGGGGGAGAGAGAGAGAGAGAGGAGAAGTGGGGACCTAACTTACTCCACCGCCCATAAGCAAGCAGACATTGCCTTAAACCAAATCCAATCCTCTCGATCTATCTATTTTCATCTCATTATATCTAACCCTAATTCACCCCCTTTCCCCTTTCCTCTCTCAGTTTTAGGCCCCAGTTATGTCAGAGAATCTCCCCACCTAACCCCAATCCTCAGTAATAAAAAGACATGGTGAATTCAGCTGAAAAATCTTCTGGTGAAACCCAAAATCAAGTAAGCTTTCTGGATTCTGGTTTAGAGATGTGATGTGTTTCTTACGACTTCATTCAACAAGTTCAAAGAAAGAAAACCCATAAAGCAAAGGAAAAGAAAGAGTCCCCCAGGCCAGGCCAGGGCAGCAGTTTTGTAATTATTATATTTTTATAGCTTCTTTTTCTTTCCATTATCTTCCTTCTAATTCGTTTACAAACAGTTCAAGCTTTACTCCTTTGTGCGTGCTTTCATTATTTCTTGGGGTGTTGTAATCACTGCTTTGGGCTGGGGGGTCCTGTTTGTATGTGAGGAAGTGAGAGCTTCGACTGGAAAAGCATGGATCCAGTTACATCGCATGGTCTTTCTCTTCCTCCACCATTTAATATAAGAGATTTCAATCTTCACCATCAGCAGCAGCAGCAGCAACAACAACAAGAACATCAGTTCCATCACCAGAATTCAGAAGATGAGCAAAGTGGCAGCAGCAGTGGCATAAAGAAACGGGAGCGGGATGACAGCGCCAATAATGAAGGCAAAGAGCATAGTGTTCTTGGCTCTGGTGAAGGAGAGATCAATAGAAGACCACGAGGCAGGCCTGCTGGATCGAAGAACAAGCCTAAGCCACCGATCATAATCACTCGGGACAGTGCCAACGCTTTACGCACTCATGTCATGGAAATTGGAGACGGATGCGACATTGTTGAAAGCGTCGCAACGTTTGCCAGAAGACGCCAGCGAGGCGTTTGCATAATGAGTGGAACTGGGACCGTCACAAATGTAACCCTAAGGCAACCAGCCTCGGCTGGTGCAATCGTGAGCTTACATGGCCGATTTGAGATATTATCATTGTCAGGATCATTCTTGCCTCCACCAGCACCGCCTGCAGCTACGGGGTTAACCATATATTTGGCTGGTGGACAAGGCCAGGTGGTTGGTGGCAGTGTTGTCGGTACGCTTATTTGTTCTGGCCCTGTTGTGGTCATGGCAGCTTCTTTTAGTAACGCCGCATATGAGCGACTTCCATTGGAAGAAGAAGATCCGCAGCTTCCAATGCAAGGCGGTCCAATTGAATCACCGGATGCGGTTGGAGGGCAAAATCAGCGGCAGCAACAACAAGTATTGGCTGACTCAAATGCGCCTCTTTTTCATGGACTACCGCCTAATCTTCTCAATTCTATTCAAGTACCAACTGACGCATTTTGGGCCACCGCACGCCCTCCATTCTAGTCAACTGTTTGCAGTACTGAATGATACATTGTTGTTTGGTTTATTCAGTTTCAAGCTCATCTTCAGCTTCAGCAGTAGCCAAGAGGACAAAAACTTAATTCCTAGCTTGGAAATTTGGGTTTGTTGAGTAACATTTTCAGGTTTTCTTTCTCTTTTTATTGTCAGGTTTTCTTTTTCCTTCTTTTTAGAATTGAATTAAATGAGTAGATCATATGCCCGCATTTCGATTGAATGACTGTAAATTCATGGACTTTCGGTGCATTTGATTTTACGAGAATAAGTATTTCCAGTATGTTTCAATGGAAGAAGAAGAAGATCAGTCAGGAAGAAATAGACATGCAGCCAAAATAGCTTAGAACTTGCATTTCTTCTTTTCAGTTTTCACTATATTTTTCTTGAGAGTTTTCTTCATCAAAGGAAGGTCCCTTTAATTCAATATATATTCTTCCTATACATAAAATTATATAACATTTCCTCATTATCACAACCCACATCTAGAAAGACAGTTAGAAATAAGTACATATATATATAAAAAAATATTTCATTATTTTTTGTTGTTTAATCAGACAAGGTCAAAGGAGAGGGGGTTGAATTAAAACTGGCTATGGAGATGGTTTTCAGTACTGGGGTTGGCAAAACTATTTTACAGAGAATCTAGCAAAGAAGTATGGGCATTACATTATAGTTTTCAAATGTTTGTTCTTTGAGAGTCTTAGTTAGGGTTTTCTTTCTTTTTCTTTTTTGTTAAAGATAGGGGAGACAAGAAAATATTTGGGGTACTGGTTTACACGTGCATTTCTCTGAACAAGCTCCTTTTCGAGGCAATGCTGCAAAACACTTGCATAATTAAAAAGGTAATGAGCAGCTATGGCATCCGAATTTAACTGTGTCTCGAGTACACGTATATATTTAATATTTCATATTTATATTGAAACTATTAATCATGAATATTTGAAAAAAATGAAAAAAGAGCCCTGAGGAAGACAATGTGGGCTACATCTGTCTATTTTGGATTCAAAGAACTGAGGGCCGGGCAGCTGTTCAGGACTCAAATCAAAATCCAGTTGAGATTATCTGCATTATTCTGCATTGCAACTGTTCAATCTTGAAACTCACAGCGAGCTGCTTTTGATTTAAAAAGCTAACCTTATCAAACTTATCCTTTCCATTTTCATTCTTCTATGTATATTTCTTCATTTAATTTCTTGAATATCATCTTTTCCTTCTATGTCTGTTAGCCCACAACTTTCTTCAGCTATCTCTATTTTTTTTTTTTTGGTTGATTAGCTGATTTGACAGATAAATGTGACCTAGTTGGTTGTTTGAGATGTCAAGGAATGGAAGAGAATAAATCAGAAAATGGGTATTTAAAGAACAAAATATATATATATATATATTAGTAGATTACTCATTGAATAAAATTTATTGGTAAAAATTTGACATGAAATTATATTAGTAGATTACTTTTCTTGGATGATTAATTATCAAAAAGTAGGTAACTTAATTTCATCTTGAACTAGAATCAGATTATGTAAAAAAGGCTTAACAAAGCTATAAAATCTAGTTCGTTGTCTTACTGATAGCCAGCAATATATATATATATATATATATATATTGAAAAAAAGACATTGTTTTTTTTAACAATTGACGAGAACTTCAAAAGAAAACAGCATGGGATGTCCTCTTTCTTTCTTTACACTTATCTCCCATTATGACCGAAGATTAATGCACATTATATTTGTATTTATTATTTTTATATATTTAATAATAATGTATTATATTTCATTTACATGACTGACAAAAAAATAAAAGTAAAAACGACACATACTTATTACGAGTTACAGCATGTGGTATTAATCAAAAACTTGGAACACGATAATTCGCCAGCACCGAAGAAAAAGGATATTTGCATTAAAACTGGGATATTTTCAGGTTTTCCGCTGGAACAAACTAAAAAGAATTTTCCAAAACAAATTACCAATCCTTACAGAATAAAATAATCTTAAGTTATTTCTATACAACAACTGGATGTTAGTTAACCTCCTATCCACTTCATATACAAATAATTTGTTTACCATAATTAGCAAACTACACAAGAAGAGGTCTCAGTCCACATACGAGACTACAAGACAGCAATTTGATGAACAAAATCATAGATTCTATGTGTAATAGACAATATATTTTGACTGCGAAGTGCGATGGTTGGCTGTTCACAGACTAACTGTATCTCCGAGTGCAATCTATTTTCATGGCAAAACTTTAACAGGAGCACTGTATGCACTCCTGCAGTATTAAGCGTGGGGAGTCTGAATTCTCTAGTCTGAATTGGTCTACGCTGACATGGTTTCTGCACTTTCAAGTCCAGTTCTTCAATCAAATCTTCTGTAATCTTTATTAATAGTCTATTCGTAGTCGCCTTAATTCGGCTAAAAAGGCGGGGCTAGAAGTAAGCGTCCGATGTGCAAGAGTTCTTATGTCTTCCCTTGAACAGTCTCGCGAGATGCGGACCAGTTCCCATAAGGCACCTCCGCTTATCATGTCTTTAACATTCACTTCTGCAATGTGGTGTATTGGAGTCTCGTTATAAAGATTTTCGAAGAGAGAAACCTCCCGGAAATTGTCCAAAGAGAAAACAAGCTTACCATGCTGTGCCAAGTGGCAGAGTGCAAGCTCAATATGCCGCCTGATTGGTGACGCATCATTGTTAGCATTCTGTACGATCCACGGAAGAACTCCATCCTCGATCAGAAGAGACCTTCCAGTTTTACTTCCTGTACTATTTGAGAACCAAATTAACCCCAAAAAGACGAAGAAATCATAAATACGTAAACTTCGTTAACAAGGCATCAATAAGCTAGAAAATGCTACGTGACAATTATGAGTTCGAAAAGACTTCAAGAAGCCATCCCCCAAGAAATGTACCTTGAGCTGATGCTCTTGACTCGCATTTAGCAAAGTTTGCGATTCCACGAGCAACTTGGGCAAGAACGTCTGGGTGTCCACATTTGACCATTCCGAGCAAAGCCTTGATACCACCTTCACCTCTTAGCTTAGTCTGCAACTTATCTGGAGAATGTAATGCAAAAGTAATCAATCGAAGAAGTAAACCAACTGAAAAACTTAAATGAAACTTTACGAAAGTTATCGATAGAACAACACATTAAGCCCTAAACCAGTCAAGTTCTTTAACATGAATGTATCACTTCGATTCCTTAGAAAAAAGCACAAACTTAGTAACAAGCTCCACAGAAAATCTTCCAATGAAACTAATAAAAGAGGTTTGATATTTCAAGTCAACATGTAGAAACTTCTCATAAACTTAACCATGCAGGTGAATAAGAAAATTGTTGCAGACGAAAAGTCAAAGAGGTTGGGCAATTTTACCATTGCCACAGAGATTGGCGATGGCACCAGCAACCATTCTAAGTGTTTGAGGATCCTCAGCATTAGCTGCTGTCATTGATAACAAGCTAATGCCCCCTTCAGACATTATGAGTTCCTGGTTGGTTTCTGACAAAATAAAATGGAGTACTATGTAAAAGGAAGAGCAAATGAAAAGCGAAAAGACTTACATAGAAATTAGGTGAATAGCTAAATTATACCATTCATTGCAAGATTGGCAATTGCACCAGCTGCAACTCTATGTATGGTCTCATCCTTAGAGCCTCCAAGCAGCATAAGCAATGACGTTAAACCTCCAGCTTCTACAATCTTCTTCTGATTTGTTTCTGCAAAATGGAGTGAAGTTTACACTGTCATTGACAGGCATAATAAGAAACATCACAATCAAAGTAGTTATTATCTGTATAGAATAGATGGGGGAAATTGCAAATACAACCATGGGAAAATCCTCAATTATCTAGAATTAACAACTTCAGTCCTTCTAAAATTGCTTCCTACAAGATTCACAGGTATTATTAATATGGAACTACACGAATGGAACCAGAAGACAAGCATCGACTTAAAAACGGCACTGCTCTATTTTAATCAAATCAAATTTAGAGCAAAGTATGTCAGTGCTATGACAAAAAGTGAATGAGGAACACAGGCAGAAACAATACCCTCAGCAGCTAAATTTGCTACCACTTTCACAGCATGAATACGCACATCAGCATCTTCTGCTTCAAGCAATGATAAGATCTTTTGCAATCCCACTATAAAAGAAAACAAAAGGATTAACCATATATATTATCATCTATCATTTTTATTATAGTTTTTTTAATAAATATCAGTTCAGGAATTACTAATACCTTGTTCGAAGAGGTTTGCTATGGAGGCCTTCTCTCCATTTCCTGAATCCTTTAGCTGTGGTCTAGCTTGAGAAATGAGAGAATCTAGAGCACCTGGAACTTTCCCAGGTCCACCTCTATCAAGCCTTCTTCGAGTCTATAACAAAAACGCATGACTGGTTGAAATTTGAGACGTACTACAATTAAAGCAATTGATATGAGTTTCCTTAAATGTACATGCCCCACCTTCTAACAGATAATTTTCAACTCTTTAAATCAAGTTGTTAGAAGGCCTTTTAATCACATAAGTTCCAGAAAAAATATTTAATTTGCAGTTTCATTACAATGACGTGGACAAAGTTTGACAGTTTTAACATTTACCATCTACTCTATGTATTCCTCATGAGAGGAATACTTATCAATGAATGAAGGATAAGAAACAATAAAACAAAAGGGAAAAAGTTTGTGAGTATTGAATCACAGGATTGGTAACAATAAATGGATGGACTGTGCCAGAACAAACTCTTAGATTCAGTTGATAACATACCTCATCAGCTTCAAAACTTAGCTGCAATAACTGCGTTTGTAGCATTGATATTTCCCCTTCAAGTTTTTCCTTTCGATACGCCTCATCTTCCAGCATCTTTCGCAGTTTCAAGATCTCAGAATTTGCTGATGCCTATAAATTGGAAGAATGGCAGTATGGGACAGCAGCCTATGTGCCAAAGAAGTAGCAGAAAAGCAGCACTAAAAATGAGAAAAAAAAAAAAACCGAGAGATACACAAAATATACCTCTGACATTTTCAATTGAGCAAGTTGACTTTTAAGGTTATTGACTTCCTCTTCAGCAGCTTTCCTTAGCGAAGTTTCTTTGCTGAGTAACTTTTTTAACTCAGCAACTTCCTGAGCAGTGGATACCAACGGGTCCTGTGTTGGACAAAACGGCAGAGACATGATAAGTTTCAAATTAGCTCTAGGAGACAAAACCTAGAGAAAAATAGTAATAAAGAGAATGAAGCATAAGACAAAATATAGCCGCTCAAATTAATTTTCTGTTGTAAGAGAAATCGATATCATGTAATACAAGAGATACAGTTCAACAAAATATTATATTTCCACCTTTCTTTCACCATCCTGCTTTTGCTGATTCATTATCCATTTCTCCTCAAGCTTCTTTATTGATTCCATATAGTCATTCTGATACTTCAATCTTTCCTTCTGCAAGAACAAGAATAAGATATGAATGAGTATCCATTCAAGTAGAAAGTAGATTAACTCAAGGCATCGGACAAAAGCATGATCTATCATCAAAAAGTACAAAGGATCAGCACTCAGTATGTAATTGTTCACATAGCTCTACCCCACCCAAACCCCCTTTCATTTCCCTTCATGCCATCCATGCATACGCTGAACCTAAAAAGTATATGACAATTGAGAAAAGTTCTAAATCATTTACAAGATCAAGTGTTACAAACTTGTTACATTTATGTTATCAGAAACCATGCAAAAATTTCAATGATAATATCCCCTTCTTTAGGGTAGAAAAACTAGCAACTTTATGACAGTGATAAGTTTTATAGCATTATACATATTAGTACAGTAGACACTACTTTCCAGCTAAATTTAGAATATGTACAAACTAAAAGAGAATTTTAAGGGGAAAAAATGCCTCTCCTACACGCATAGGTCCACGTGCACATAACAAAGGCATGGGACACATGCCACCCCACTAAACCCGCTTGTGGAGTTCTTTTTCTTTCCACTGCCAGTGTATAGGACAATTATGCATAAAACAAGGGGAAGAAGTGAACATTCCCATCAACTACTATACTGGCAAACAAACCTTACCTCCATTGCATCAGCATAATTTCTTTCAGCCTCAGAAATTTGGTTTTGCGCATCTGTGGCTATTCTTTCAATCTCATCTTCAAACACTTTCTGTTTCCTCTCATGCTCCATAATCAGTTTGTCTAATTGTATGTCCAGCCCTCTGGCCAAACTTTTGTAATCAAATTCTTCCTTGAGCTTCAACATATTCTCCACTTTCATTGCCTATAAAAGGCAAAAAAAAAGTCATATCTTGAGCAATCACGTAGCAGTATATATAAGCCACTTTTCATTTTATGTTACTAAAAAAATATATATCATGGAAATCCCAACTAGTCCATAGATGCCTCTTAAAACCATAAAATAAGAATAATTAAGTAAAATAAAGGAAGTTGTTTTGTAATCCACCCTCTGTCCAAACATTATAGTACTAGCCGTTTCTCCGCGGTGACGTGGGGATGGACCTATAGTTATAACCAACGATGTTCTTGCCGTGCCTGTTAAAGAAACAAAATGTCAGGCAAAAGAAATTGCAGTATCGAAGATGCTGGTCTTTCATTGTTCAAATGGGACTTAAGATGCCATAGTCTTCATACAATATTGTATAATGACCAGATATACCTCTATATATTCATGTCTACAAGTAGATTAGCGGGATATGAAGATTAATAACTTAGTAAAATAACAAATAGCACATAAGAAAAAAATCTGTTAAACTGATTTACCTCCAAATGAATCCCGAAGTAACCTAGTAAGCTTTGAATCACGAACTGGAACATGAGCACTATTCTCTGCCAGTGCATTAATGCACTTGCCTAATGCACTCAGAGAAAGATTAATAGATTTCGCTTCCTCAAGTGTGTGTCCTTCACTCCCTGCAAAGTAACAGCAAAGAAACAAAGTTCAGCTTGCAGGAAAAAAAATTGCTTTTCACAAGTAAAAAGGCGGACAGTAGGACCATCACAAATTAAACAGTCGAACTAAGGGGAGGAAGCCTTGTGCTTCCAATTTCATTACCTGACTTATCAATTCGCTCTGAACCAGCGAGATCTACAACAACTAACTTGCCCTTTCGAACAAGTGCGGGCCTAAGAGATTTAGCCATGTTAGTACTGTTACCATTTTCACTTGAATAAGTGGGTTCTCTTCCTTTGACAGATCTCTTGACATGTACCTAAAGCAGAAAGAGATCAACTGATTGGATGATAAGATAAATGAAAAGCTATCAGCACAGCCAACAAATCAATTAGTACAAGAATAACTTAATTCAATGGATTCACCATCAAAATAGCATGACTACGAGAAGATTCAGTATTCAATTTTGTGTTTGCAGCATAGCGATGAGCTTCTCCTAACCGGAGTAGTTCCAAGAAACTTTGCTGATCTCTTATTTCTACTAGGGTAGCCCCAGGTAGTGAAACATCTCTGGATTTAGGGTCTTCCACAATGGAAATGTTGTCATTAGTAGGATCAAGAAGATCCTGCAAGCTCTCCATGTAAAGCTGCACAAATTTTCATTGAGCAGAACTGTTAGGCACATTAAATGTTTATTAACTTTGGATAAAATGATCCGAAGTTACTAGAAAAAAATAAGCTTAGACCTATTAGCTAGTCTTACTCGTGGTAGCACAACTCGTAAAAACTAAGACAATATTATAAATCAAACACCAAGATCTGCATTAAAGTGAACAACCTGTAAATAGGAGACTGAAACAGAATCACTTTCCAATGAAACATCTGCTAAAATATCCTCCATGGCACGGACTATGATGCCACGATCAGCCGTATCTTCCTCCCCAAGTCGTCCAAGAGTATATGTTTTGCCGGTACCAGTCTGACCATAAGCCATGACTGTCCCATTGTAACCATCCAAAACACTCTAGAAAGAGAAATTACACAAAGATCTTGTTAATAAATTTTAAAACATGCATCCAAAACAAGTTACGGAAAGGAAAAAAAAAAAAAAAAGAAGGTAACAGATCCTATATGAGCTATGACCAAACACGGCACAGATCCTATATGAGCTATGACCAAGCACGGCAGTTATTTAAATTTTAAAGTAGATTAAAACAACTGATAATGGGAAAAGACAAACAATGAAACACAATGATAGGCTGAAACTATTTCTTTCCGACCATAGCAGGAAAAGGATACAATCATTAGCATCTGAAAATAATTTTCATCCAGCACAATAGAAACCAAATATTTTGTTAGATGAAATATTTAAATGCACTGCCTCTTCTGTTGCAAGAAAAAATAACTAAATGCAAGTGAATTTCTAACAAATTGTGGTAGAAGTAGATATCTCAAGTAGACAAACCTCCACAACTGGCTTTGCAACAACTTCATACACTCGCTTTTGTGACGCAAACTCTGTGAGCACTTCATCAAACTCATAGGTTTCGGTGTCCCAATTGTTTTTCCGAAGCTTTAATCTCTTAAGCTGAAATAAATGAAGCACCAGTGCCATTGTAACGAAAGAAAAAAGAACTCCCAGAAACAGGATGGGGGCTAAATTCAAGTTATTTAAAAACTAGTTAGGTCAGCTACAGCATGCACAAGTAAAGGCCCATCAGCCTTCTTAGTTTAAGGTGGTTGGAAACTAAATCCTTCTTGACTAACTAAAATGAAATGATTAATTACTCAACCTTTACTCCTTTTTTTTTTCCGTTTTCATTTGAATAAACTAACTTTCAGGTTAATGCATCCCTCAAGATGTCATATACAGGGCAAAATATAATGAAGATGTCCTTCTCATAACTTTTCCTCAATCAGTGCTGCTTCAATATCAAACAGACAACAAAAAAACAGATAAAGACGTCTAAGAAAAAGAAAATAGTTACTGAGAATTACATCCCCAGCACATCTAACCATCAAATAGCATCCAAATACCTCTGGTTGAAGTTCTACACAATCAGCAAAATCAGCATCTGCCACCGACTCTTCTGCATTACGTGGACGCAATCTTACAGCCACTCGAACTCTTCCAGGAACTGAAGAAGAACATGGTTACATCAAATTAACAAATAAAAAATACAGAACAGGCAAAAGAATACATATTGATCACAATTGTCAAAAGAGTTCAATACCAAACAAGTTACAATGTTTGATCTAATCCCTTTTTCTTTGCAAAGACTGAAATTCCTAAGGATCTAAATTTTGGCAGCACTAAATAAGGGCAGTGACAGATCAATAAATATTATGCTGAATGAACTTTCAACACTTTTAACATACTAACAATCAGGGAAAAAAAAATCAGATCCTCAAAGTTAAAATTGAGTAAAGCTGCACTAAATTCTGCTAGTTTGAGGGCCCTGCTTAATTGTGGCGACAACCAGTGCTTGGTTTCACCGCCAAAGTATCTGCTAAAGTGGTCTGATTTGGAGAATTCTTGCAATACTGTATTGACATATAAAGTAAGTATACAGGCTTCCGTTCAAGGAAAAAAAAAAAAACACATTTTGGAAGGTTTTAGTTTGTAACCAAAACAAGTACATCAATATGCAATCTGATCCGGCATTTAAATGCTCGAAATACTGTTTATGACCAGTTCATATCCAATTAGAGATCCACCATAACCAGCAAGGTTCAATCCTGGAACACTTTAAAACTTATCTAAACATGATTAAGTGTGATTACTATCTAACGAGATTTAGATTTCATAAATTACTAATTTGTTTTTAATGGAAACAACCTAAGAAATTCTCCTCTATCCTTTCTCAAAGCTAAGATAATCACACTTGTAACCTTCCTAAAGCACACATAAAACGACTTACAAGATGCAAAATCACACAACGCATGTTATAATCATCGACAATCAAAAGAAGCTACCCAACAACCTTAAGTGAAAATTCAGACATCTGATTGTCGGGAGAAAACAAAAACATAAAAGAGAATAAATCTTTACGAGAAAAAAGCAAACAAACAACAAAACCAAGAAAATGTATCACCAAAGATCTCAAATAAAACCCAAAAAACTAACCTCCAGCATCATCTTTGCCGGTTCCACCTCCAAGTAACCCAGGGCTACTCTTCCTTAGCCCAGAAGACGCACCAACCGAAGAAAAAGACTTGTTTTTGAGTGTAGGCTTTGAAGGATTGGAGTTCACAGAGAGTGGCCTATCTATTGCTGTTGTTGTTGTTCCTTTGAGAGAGTTCCTATGAGTCCCATTCCTATAATTTCCACCGGCACTAGCCATTTCTTTAAAAACCCAATACCAAACCCCAAAAAGATCCAATCTTTAGCATGTCCACTTCTCCATCCACCTTGAACTCTTTGTTTCTTTGCTTATCCTGTGTTTGGTTGCCAAGAAAATGCCGTGAAAGTGAAAAAAAAAAATTTTTTTTGAGCGTTGAAACGGTAAGTCACCGGGAGTGTAAAGAATGAACAAAAGATTTTTTTTTTTCTTTTTAATTTTAATTTAGAAGAGTTTTTTCGGTGTTCTAGTCTAGATAAAACGGTGTGGAGGGAAGAGGTTGGCTCGGATTTACTAAAATACCCTCTTAAAACATTATTACGTTCGTTTGTCACTTCGCTTTCTACATGCGCCTCGTGACCGTATTTAAATGCGGTAATGAATTTGAGTTTGAAGTTGGCATGTCGTGTAATAGTGCGGGAAACCTTAAATTACTGTTATGCCCCTCAGATCCAAATTACTGTTATGAAATTTTTAAACAGATCGAACATTATTGTTTTTTAAAAGTATTAGGAGCATTACATATATTTTTTTTTAAATAAGTCGAAACCTATAGAAATCAGGAGAAAGAATTAAGATTAAGATCGTATAAACCTTAAGATATGCTGAAAAATATGTGAGATAGATAATAATTTTATAATGTATTCAACAAATTAAAAAAATTATATTATCAGTATATTTAAAAACGGACCTTCAAATTAAACATTTTTTATTTAAAGCAATAGAATGTAACTTTTAATTATTTAATTAGACTTCTAATTATGTATACTCACCTTAATTGTACTTGAGAACGGAGAAGGAATAAAGATTGATAATGAACCAAATTGATGAGTTTAATAAATCAATCAAATTTCACGTGTTAAAAAGGAATTAGATTACAATGACTTAAATTAGGAATTTGCTACTAAATCAAACTCAAAAATCGCTTTCCAAAAAACAAGTCAAGTTCCAACTTCCAACATGCCACAAACTCAACTTCGGCGAGTATATGAACAAAGCCATACTACATGTATTGTGATTTGATTTTTGGCAAAACACCAACAAATGTTCATGCAACCGGACAAGGTGGTTGCATTTATCAAACTTCATGATATCGAAAACCTAATGTCGGTCGTCGTAGATAGTGTTACAAAATTTAGATCATTTAAATTAAAAATTAAGATTTTGTTTGATTTGATACATGTAATAAAATTAAAATTTTTTGAATTGATTAAAAAATAAGATCGATTGTACTAATAATCAAAGATCTTAATTTATTTTTTTTTTGTTTCGATTGTTTACCAAGGGCAACACGAAAATTGGATTTAAAAAAAAAAAGTAGCCACGATAAAGAAGAAACCATAAAGGAGAGTTAAAAAGGAAAGGCTGGTTATGAGAAAAAACAGATGGAGACAGTGTAAACTTTTGTATAAAAAGAAAAGCAAAAGTTGGGTGAGGAGGGGAGGGGAGGAAGATGGAACCTTGAAATCTAGCTACTTACCTGTATTGCTAACATGGTTAAACATTCAAATTTTCTAAGAGCCAAAAAGAATTGAAAAACCCTCGTTTCAAATTTGAAGTATTCTCATATTACAACGCAAACACCTTTTCTTTTTAATCTACAAAAGCCAATTGCAATCCTTTCCAGCCTTATAACATATGCCTTAAAATTTAGAGCTCCTTCTTCAATTTGCTAATTTTTTTAAAGGGACTTCACGAAGGGCAGACCTGACAATTATATATTTCGTATCATATGATATTTTAATCATCTTTTATATCGTATAAACATATTATATTTAAAATTATTTGATATCAGTAAAGAGTTCTTTCCAAAGTCTATTTGACTTAAAAAAAAAAGGCGGGGTGGGGGGGGGGGGAAGGAAGGAAAGTATAGTTTGCTTTGGTCTTGGGTGATCCCTGACCTGCCAGAAGGTATAAAAGTAGGCTGCTTTGAATTATTTACTTTTTGATACAGTTCAATCAATGGCCAAGTATTCTCTATTTCCTCAATTTTCCAAAAGTTATAAACAGTGTAACATTCTTGCTTCTATAATTCTTCTAATTCATGATTTGTAAAATCCCAATTTGATGCTTTTATCATGTAATGCACCCTTAGCATCTATATATATATATATATATATATATATATATATAATATTATGCTAATTTACATCTAGAATTTTTTTCAGATTGTGGGTCAGGAAGCCCAAATCTACATTCAATTTGTATAGACTTTAAATTGTGGCTAACGAAGATGTGAAGCCAATCACCTTGATTTTGAGCAACTTGAAGGGAAAGTCTATTTGCTTCTTCGAATGACAACTTGAAAGAGATTTTAGACCTCAGACTGCATTGTGATTAAAAAAGATGGGTCTTATGTTTTTGGATTAATCAAGCAATATTACTAGTCAACATCTAATTGAAACATTTTGTCACTCATGAGCCAAGCAAAAAGCTAGAAATATGTAAGGCCATATTTAAAAAAACCAAATATTTTTTCTTTATTTCTTTCTGCAAGCTATTTTTGAGAGGGATTGGTTTGACTACAAATAATCAAGCTTTGCTTAATGATCCAGTAAAGTAGGGGCTGTATTTGTCCTGTTCAACAGTTAAAGAGATGAATTAAAACCAATCGTGCTTGAGCTTAAGCCAAATAGTTTCTAAATCCAAAATCAAATCACCATCCTCAAAACCTTTTTTTACAAAAGTAGCATGGAAGTTGAGAAAAAGAAAATTACAAGTACTCTTATTTTGAATTCAAACTTATTAGAAGATACAAGTAATTACATGAGTTGACTAACGGATTTATATATATATATATTTTGTAAGAGGAATAAGAATATATGAAAGCCTAAACATAAAATCCTTATAGATTAGAGATGAAGATGCATATTGTATAGTAGTCAAGGAAGTCAAGTTTCTTATCCTCGAAACATAAAAAATGGTCCAAGGAAGTGGGCATGGCCCCGTGAACACAAATTGTCAGTGCAATTATATCTTTATATCATAATTCCAATGAAAATACGGAAAGTGAAATGATCTTTAT
>JBBYHK010253789.1:0-104232 GCA_038382065.1 Adansonia grandidieri | reverse complement strand
AAAACCTTGTGTGTATCGATACAATGAACATTGTATCGATACAATGATCAATGTATCGATACTATGAACCATTGTATTGATACTATAATATGTATCAATATATTCCTTTACAGAATGCATGTTTTGGTCCTGGCATGGTCTAGTATCGATACATGAGGTCCTGTATCAATACAGAGGATTATGTATCGATACATCTACATGTTGTATCAATACAAATGGGGATATTTCAAATTTTTGGTGCGTCGGAGCATTGTATCGATACATTTAAGTAAAATGGTGAATTTTCTCATATCTTTTGTCCCTGGATACCTTGGACTATGTCATTTGATGCCACATCTTCTCATTTGCCTTTGATATGATCCCTAGGCCTTCTTGACATCCTCAAAATACTTTTTCACCGTCGTCCCCTCTTACGTCCATGCTATAGATTGCTAAAAATTAGCCGGGACAAAATAAGGTGTCTACAAAAGGGATAAGGGAATAATTAAAAAATGTAGCCTGTAGAACCCTCACAAAGTAAATCTCAGTATCATGCATAGAATTACTTCTCTAACTCATTCAAGATTAGTTGGTTTTGTTTATTTACTTTGAGCCTATAGATCCATCATACCAAAGGCCTATAACACCATCGTTACCTATAGATACCACATAATGAGCACATGTCATTCCATAAAAGAATGCAAGGCTCTATGAGAAAAGTATAGTAGTTGGTTGAAGGAGGACAGTTAAATCCTGATATTGTGAGAGTGAAACAGGATTTATGAATCTAGGGCTATAAGAGCATTCTAATTTGGCATGCTTCATATGAAAAGCTTTTGTCCTTGAATTGCCATTATTTTCTTATGAAATTAACATGTTTTGAATTTTAAATCATGTGTTTAATAAAAGCATGTTAATAGAAAGTCTTAAGTCTGAAGGTGAATTAAAGCATGCATTTTATACACAAAAAAGAAAATGAAAATTGAATATGACATCATGTGATTAAAGTGTTTAAAATATTTTTAAAACAACTTTCTCTAGGAAATGACTATTTAGTTCATATAATCATGTTTAAGAAGAAAAATGGCTATCTTTCATTATCCTTCCACAAGTTAGAACATGATTCCTTTTCCTACCCTTTTTAAGCCTAATGAATTCATTCTTTTGAAACCCTAGTCAAAGATCACCCTTAATATTAAGGGGTAAAGAAAAACCCTTTTTAAGGAATATGGGGTATATATCTTATTCTACACTTTTAAAAATGCTCAACATCAAGGGACAAATAGGTACCAAGTTTCCAAAGTCCAAGATTACCTCCAGAAAAATGGATGAAAAAAAGTTAAAAGCAAAAGCAAAATGAAAAAGTGCAAATAAAAATCAAAGGTAAAAGAAAAATCAAGAATGAGGGAACAAAAGCAAAAAAAAAAATCTAAAAAATAAGAGGGATGGAAACCTCCACAAAAAGAATGATATGTGATCTGATCACTTTTAAACACTAAATTTGGGCCATATACCCTTTATTTCAAAATAATAAAGCTTGGCTTACATTACGATCCTTGAAAAATCCATTTTGATCAAGAATGGCCATTTGAACTAATGAACCCATTCTTCGGGAAATTGTTCTTTTCATGAATTTTGAGCCTTTTTCAAAAGCATCATGAAAAAATCAATCAAAGAAAGAAATCAAAATGGAAAGAATAAGGCTTTAGGGTGAAACCCTAAAAAAAGCCTAATCTTAAGCAAAATAAAGAATTTTCTATTTCACTCGTGGGGTTATTGAGGTCTTGACAATGAAAGCATTATCCCAAAGAAATCTAAGGACACCCAAGAATCCTTGAACATCTCAAAGAGTCATATTTGGGGGATTAAATAACCTACCTTCCTAAATCAATAATACAACCCTGGACTTATCATGACCAATCTTAATGCCAGTTGAAATAGTAAAAGGCATAAAAGAATACTAAATTTGTTTGGTTTTTAAGGAATTCATGTTCTATAGGGACTGGTTAGCCTAGAAAAATGAGGAATCCATTTCACCTATCTTGAAACTTTCTGAGGTTGATAAAGCCCTCTTTAGGACCTCCAACCTAAATTAAAAAGCCCAATTGCCATTCAAAATATCTTCTAACCAAAGATTATTAGTCTTCAAGAGACTTGAATTATCATGCTAACCTAAGAGTTTTAATCAAGCAAAAAAGATGCCATGAAAAAAGACAAAGGTAATCATTAGGCAAAACTGGGATTAGAACACCTTTTAACTTAAAGAGAGAAACCATCAAGAAAAGTTAGGCCAAATTCAAAAAAAAGCCAACCACAGCTTCAACCTTTACACTTCTCATGAGCATGCATGTCATCATACGCATCACTTGCATAGGCATTTGAGCATCACTTATCAGCATACTTTACTTCAAGTAGATTTACATCATTATCGATTCTGGCATTTACATCACTTCCCATGCATTTGGATCATGGCTAGTCTTGATGTTCATGCTCACTTGAGTCTAAACCCTTATGCATTTGCACTGACATGCATTGCCACCTATATGTATCCATGTTCCCATACATTCATCCGTATCCTTGAGTATTCATTCTCACAAACCTTTGAGTTTAAATGCATCCATGCTTATGAGCATTGGCACTCATATGCATTCTCATTCACAAGTATTTGCACTTAGATGCATTCCCACTTGCGTGCATTTACACTCATGTGCATTCCCATCCATATCCATTTGCATTCATACTCTTGCGCAAACAAACTCACGTGCAATCGTGCTCACCTACATTTGCACTCATATGCATTCTCATTCACTGGCATTCGCACTCATATACGTTCCCATTCATATCTACTAGCCCTTTTATGCATCCTTGTTCACCTACATTGGCACTCATGTGCATTTCTGTTCATAAGTATTCATACTCATATGCCTTCCCTTAAAATATTTTCTATTCTTCCTCAGATACACACTTTCTAAGAATCTAATCAACACGTTGCTTAAAAAAGAAAGGTTTATTCCAAAAATAATACTTAACATCATGTAGGAACTTTTTTTGGTTGAGAATTTAAATTAAGAGCAAAACTCTATTTACAATACAATTGACATAGTTAGCATAACATAGTAATTCCTATTAATATATTTGGAAGAGGTACTCATCAGGAAAAGTCTCATTATTTTGGATGAAATCGCTAACTTTTGCCCCATTATCCAATATTGAGAAATGATCTGCCACTTGGTTTTCTATTCTTTTTCTATCTCAAATTTCTAAATCAAATTCATGCAAGAGAAGTATCAATTAGATTAATCTTGGCTTGGCATCCTTCTTTTTAATCAAATACTTAATAGCAGCATGGTCAGTATAAATAATAACTTTAGTGCCAGCATGAATATGATCTAAATTTATCAAAAGCAAATACGATAGTAAGCAATTTTTTTAGTAGTGGTATAGTTCAACTGAACATCTATCAAAGTTTGCTTGCATGGTAAATGGGCTGAAAACCTTTCTTTTCTTTGTTTTAATGCTACACTAGCTACAAAATCACTTGCATCACATATAAGTTCAAATAAAAGATTCCAATCTGGGACAATAATAATATGGGCAAAAACTAATTTCTTTTTTATTTATATAAAAGAGGCTAAACATATATTATCAAAATTAAACAGTACCTCTTTTTCTAGGAGATTGCAAGTGGTTTGGAGATCTTTGAGGAGTTCTTAATGAATTTTCTATAGAATCTGATAAGAAAACTTTGAATTCATTTGACTAAAGTTGGTGGTGGAATTTTTCAATTGTCTTAATCTTCGCCTTGTCCATTTTTATGTCTCTTCTTAAAACTAGATGTCCTAAAACAATACCATCCTAAACCATGAAGTGGTATTTTTCCTAATTTAGGACCAAATTAGGTTCTTCTCATCTTTTGAGCACCAAACCTAGATTATGCAAACAATCATCAAAAGAGTTTCCAAAAACTTAAAAATCATCCATAAATACCTCTAAGAAATTTTCCACCATATAGAAAAATATAGCCCTCATGCATCCTTGAAAGGTTGCTAAACCATTACAAAACCCAAATGGCATTCTCCAAAAAGCAAAAGTCACATAGTGGCATGTGAAAATAGTTTTCTCTTAATCTTCTGTTGCTATAGCAATCTGATTGTATCCCAAATAACTATCCACAAAATAATAAAATTCATTACCAACTAACCTATCAAGCATCTGATTAATGAATGGCAAAAGATAGTGATATTTCCTAGCGGCTTTGTTAAGCTTCCTATAATCCATGCAAAGTCACCAACCAGACACTATTCTTATTGGAATAAGCTTACTATTGCAATTGGAAACTATAATCATCCATCTTTCTTTGGCATATATTGGATTAAACTAACCCAAGAACTATCAAAGATAGGATAGATGATGCCAGCATCCAACCACATGATGATCTTTTTCTTAACCATGTCTTTCAGATGGGATTAAGTTAGTGTTGATTCTCTATTATGGTTTTATGGTTGTCTTCAAAGAAGATTTTATGCATGTAAATTAAAGGAATAATCCTTTTAATATTAGCAAGTGACCTACCTAATGCTCTTTTGTGCTTTCTAAGCCTATGTAATATGTCTTCCCATTCATCACTAAGTGAACATGACATAATAATAGGTAAAGTAGAATTTAGGTCAAAAAAGCATACCGTAATTATAGAGGAAGTTGTTTAAGCTCTAGGGATAGTGGCTCTTCGATAAAAGTTTGGTAGATACATCAGATAAAGGTCCTAAAGTCTTAAATTTAGGATTGGATCTATTTAAATATGGTGCATTAAGCAACTTTAAGCACTTAATAAACTCATCGTCCTCTTTTTTGGAATTGGAGTGTTGCTTCCAATGGATAAATAAGAGAACTATCTATAAAAGCTTTGTTTGTTGCATTATCTGCAATATTCATGACAAAACACTCTTTTGAATCATTAGAAAATTCATAACTTTTAAAACATTAAAAGTTATTCGTTAGTCTTGAACTTTCATGGTAAATTCACCTTTTTGCACATCTATTAGAGTTTTACAAGTTGCTAGAAAATATTTCCCTAAAATTATAGGTATTTTGCAATCTTTCTCTATGCCAAGAACTATGAAATCGGCTAGGAAAATAAATTTGTCAACTTTCTCCAAAACATCTTTGACAATGCCTCTACTAATTGTAAAGTGATTGTATCCCCCAAACCTAGTCTCTTGTACATGAAAATAGGCATCAAATTTATACTTACACAAAGATCAAGTGATACTCTTCCAAAAAATTTGATTCACAATGGTGCATGGAATGGTGAAACTTCTCGAATCTTTGAGTTTGGGTGGGAGTTTCTTTTGCAATATAGCAGTATACTATTCAGTAAATGCGACAGTTTCCAACTCACCCAATTTCTTTTTCTTTGACAAAATATATTTCATGAGGTTGACATAACTATGCATTTGTTTTAAAGTTTTAGCAAAAAGAATATCAATGTGAAGTTTTTTGAACTCCTCAAGAAACCTTTTTAAACAAATTTTGAATATATTCCATTTAGTGCTGGAAGGAGGATATGTCTAGGAATATGATTTGCACTGCCCAACATTGAGCTACTCCTTTCACAATTGCTATCCTATTTTGATAATTGGAAGTTACCATATGGAAACAACTACAAAGATTTCGACATGACTAAATGTTTTAGCATAACTATAAGGAAAAAGGATGATTTGTTCTTAATTCCCATTCCTTATCATCCTTTGCCTCGTGAGTTAGTTATGCTAAACAAATTTTAATCACCTTTCTTTTATTTTTTTTTCATTTGTCTTAGTTAAAAAAATAAATATTTTAAGCAAGAACTAGCAAGTTTAATGCCACGTATATATTGTACAAGCAAGAATAATAGGAATAACAGCTCTGGGTTTTGCTCTAGTACTCCCCCCTTAAGCCCTAATAAATTTCCACTTTAAATACTTGTAACTTTTTTAACCCACAATCCTAGGAATTTGCTTAAACCATAACCTCTAAAAAATTCCAAACCTTAAATTAAACCATGAACACAATTTAGAAGCACAACAAACAAAAGCATTAAACATAAATTATACAGCAATAACAACTGTCAGAAATGGCTTGAAATTAACTCCACAATTGTCAAATGTTAGGCACCAAAACTTGCCAAATTTGGCAAGCTTTTAGTTCACAAAGTGTCGCCATCAGTTAATGGCTATTGACATTTGACTTTGCCTTAAATGCAAGGCCTCCATGAGCATTCTATAAGTAAACCTTTAGGCCTCAGCAAAGGCAGTAATAAATGAGTGGAAAGAGCAACCTGAAAGCGAAGTGAGAATAAAAATTATGTAGCAACTCTTAGGTACTTTGGGCTATGAAGTTATGAGTTATAAGGTTGTATTCAAGTGTCAAAATACTTGAAATCTTCTTCTTTCTTATTATCATAAAATTTTTTGTTGCTTCTACCTATGAATATAGGCTTTCAAGTAAAATCATGTAAATTTTTGTGTCCTTATGTTTAATTTTTTTTGTGTTTATTTTTTGTTGCTTGTCCCATTTATTTTCTAGTAAATTTATTTATTTTGCTTATCACCCTTTGACTAGAGAATAAGATTGTGCAAATTTTAGTCATTTTTATCTTTTTTTTTCTTTTGTCATAATTATAGAACTAATGTATCAAGCAAGAATTAGTAAGTTCAACAACATATATAGTGCATAAGATGAACTTTTGCATCCAAAATCATCTCGATGGGTCCCATACCACTTTAACATGTTAGGGACCCTTCAAATATACGAGATCAACTCAAAACAAAAATCAAAACTTAAGGTCAAAGATGATGAAGGCTATGCACTTGGAAGAGTTAGATGGGTTTGAAGGTGTTTAATTTTGGATCATTTTAGACCAAAAGATTGTAATGACATGTTGCATTTTAAGAGAACTTGGCCAATGGGTGATTGGAAACACATAGGGAGGAAAATGTACCTACGTTGGCCAAAAAAAAAAAAGACAATCACAAAAATGCTTTAAATTGGATGGCTGCAAGCTTCAGTTTAAAATCCTTGTATAAATCTGATTTTGGCTGACCTTTTTTTAGCAACTCTTAAATATCTGAGATTGAGAATATAATATATAGCAATGGCCTTGTTGGGGGCCAACCTTTTCCTGGCAAAATTAGCATTTTCAACATCTTTTAAGTCATATCTAACCGATCACATGTGCAAATGATGGAAAAAGTGTAATTTCGAGTATAGTAGAGAATAAATCTCAAACAAAAAAGGACAAATGTTCAAGAGAAAAATTAGTTTTTAAATATTTTCTTGTCAAATTTTGAAATTTACCCATGCAGATGATATCACAGTCAAATTTCTTATTTTTAGGAATTTTTTGAGATTTTTTGTGAAATTTTAAGAATTGATTATTGTATATTTTTATAGATACTTGTGTAGTATTCATGACGATATGGACTCTGAAAAACCAAAAATATTCAAAAAAACTATTTATTGGCATTTACACCACCATAAGTCAAATTGTTAAATTTATTCATTAAATTTGAATTTTTCACTATACCGAGGTGTCATGCCCGCAAAACTTTTTAGCAAATTTTGACTAATGTGTCAAACTTAATTCATTTTTATAAAATTTGAACATATCCTTTGGAATTTTCTTATTTCCAAAATATGAATTTTTTTACTCAATAAATTTTCTTGTAGAATTGTCCTAAGTTTAGAATTTTTGAAAATTCTTTAAATACCTTCATTAAATTCATATTAATTAAGTTTTTCAAACTTTAATTTATTTTATAAGCTTTCCATTTTTTTTTTCAAAAATCAATTTTTCTTCTATAAAGATTTTTCTCATAGAACTTTACAAGTTTAAAATTTTTAATTACCTTTTTTTAACACATAAAATTTCTAAAAATTTTATTTTGGAATTATTTTGTGGAAACTTTATTAATTTTATTTCAATGGGCTAAAATTCATTTTTTCTGTTTCATATGCTTTAAAACTTGGTAATTTTCCTAATGGGCCCAATAAGCTCATTAATTTTTCAAAAAGACCAATAACTATGCCCAGCCCACATTTGATTTTCTACCAAGCCCATTTCATTCTCTACAAGCCCATTTTTTTATTATTTCAACAAAACATTTTTTTCGACAAGGCCTAATTAGGCCCATTTTAATTTTACGAAAAAGCCCAATAATGTTTTCTCTCAATGATTTTTATTAATACTTTTTGGTCTAAAATTTGATATGGATATTTAATTGTGATTTTTGCATATTTAAATTTGTAAAGAAATTTATTAATTCATAACTTTCTATTTCTTACAATTTAATCCTTCTAATTCATTTTATTTATAAAATTTATAATTATGACGCTATTTTTTAGTTTTTTTTCATTCTCAAAATTGTTTATATTTATTTTAATTTTGGAATTTAGTGATTTAGTTACATGAACTAGTTTTGTCAGAATTTAATTTTTCCTTAATTAATTTAGTTATATTTTAACTATATTTTAAATTAATATTTTCTTAGATCATCATAAAACCTGGGGTTAGCCCACATTAGGCTTTTTGACTAAAATAGGATGAATTAATTAAGGCTTATTATGACATAGAAAAGTTTACACATTTAATTAACAAATAAATTAACAAGTAATTAATGGGATGGTTTATTCATTTTGAAGGTTTTTAGAATTCCTTAGAAAAATCGCAAAAATTACTAAAATTTCTTAAGTTTTATAACCTTTTCAAGGTAAAAATACTTAGAAAATTCACTTTCCTTCATTTTTCTTTCTTTTAGTGAGCCAAAATCATGCTTGAGCTCATGGATTTTAATCCATGTTGAAAGGTCAAGCATGTTGGGTATGAACAAAGTTTCTTGATTTTGTTATTTTGTTTAATTTTTATTTATAATATGTTGATTTTCATCAAGTTTATCTGTGCTTGTTGATGGAAATAATGTTATCTTCATGTATATATTTTTGTCTTATTTTTCTTAATGTTCTTATGTTGCTTTATGTTGATATATTCATTACTTATCATGTTTTTATGCATATTTATGCTTGGTAGACATTATGTCATATATTTATATTGATGTTCATGAAAATATGTGATGAAAAGAAATTGTTTTTAGAGGAAATACATGTTGGCCGAAAACCATTATGATTGTTAAATAATTTTCCGTGCTTGATGTTGTGATATTTTACGTTATTTTGTTATATCTTAAACTTGTGAAGATTTAAAATAATTTTCTCAGATTTTTAAAGGCCTTGGAAGGGTATTTCCATGCTTGGTCGAGCCTAAAATGGATGATTTTGTAATGTTTTAATTTTTAGGCTATTTTGTAATTATTAATTACAAAAATGCAAAACTTTTTTATCACCATCTAAGCTTGGCTGAATTATTTTGACACTTTTAGGGGTGTTTTTCATGTATATTTAATATGTTTGAATGTGTTTCATGCATTTCTAACCTTTTCGAGACCTTTTTGTAATTTTAAAAATTTAGAGGCTTATTTAAAAAAATAAAAAATTATTTCAAGGCCATGGGTGTTTGGCCAAATGTTTATTGTGACTTTTGGTATGATTTCCATAATTTTTATGATGTGTTAGATGTTTATTTCTGATTTGATTTCATTATAGGGGCTAAATGGAAAAAATAAAAAAAAGTTTTAAGTCTATTAAGCAAAGTTAGCATATTGGGGTTGAACTAGTCATTCCTTACTTCAAATTTCACATTTAGGGTGTTTTGGTCATTATGGAGTGTTTCTAGCATTCTTTCGGTTCTCCAATAGGGTATGAGATGCAATTTTGAAATTTAGGGACTTATTAGTAACTTTTGCATTTTAGGTCAAATTTGGTGTCAAAGTTATCCATTTAGGGTTTAATTGTCATGTTATGTTGTATTAGAGTTCTCTAGGTTAATAGGATACTTCCATAACAAAGTAAACCTTAGGGTTATTTTAGTAATCTTACCTTATAACTAAGTCTTATATGATTACTGGAATACTTTCATGTCAAAAGTATATAGTAGGGATAAATTTGGCTTTCTATGATGTTATCTAATCCTTTAAGGATACCAGGATACTTTCATATTAAAATTATACCTTAAGGGCATTTTAGTAATTTTTATAAAATTGAGTCTTTCAGGGTCACTGGGATGCTTTCATGATGAAAGTGCACTTTAAAGGACATGCTGGTCATTTAAACCAAATTAGGATCTTTAGAGTTGAGTTTAGTACGTTTTGTCTAAACTAGGTCTTAAGAAGTTTAATATCATTATTTTAAATAAAATTGGAATTTTTAAATTAAGGCAATGCCTCTAGATTAAAATAATAAGTGGAATTTTTTTTGTATATAAGAGGGAGTATGCAGGTTATTTTAATAATGAGATATTTTTTAAAGTAAAAATTAGGATTGTTCAAATTTTATGAAAATAAAACTTTTCATATTCCTTCGATTCTCTGGTGGGATACATAAGAGATTTTGATTGTTAAAATTAAACCTTTCATATTCCTCCAGTTCTCTGATGTGGTATGGAAGATGTTTTTACCTTTTGTATTCCTTCGGCTATCTAGTGGGGTACAAAATATATTTTGATTTTTCAAAAATATTAAAAACCCAATTTTCTCAAAAGGAATAATAAATTTAGATCAGGAAGATTTTGAAATATGGGAATCATAATGAAATACCAAATATTGAAATTCAATAAAAATAAAAATTTGTATCAACACATGATTAATAAGGCACTAATTATCAGGTGTCATGAGAGGGATTGATCTTTACTTGTAATTGTAACTGACTCCCAGACCGTTTCATACTTTGGTATTATCGTAGACCTCAGAGTTTGTTTTCAAAAGTTTTATAACCCTCAAAATACAAACTCTAGTAAGTAACCAATCTTATCTAGCCAAAATAGATTTGTGGCAACTCTAAGATAAATGGTCATGCCGTACCTACTATTTAGGGTTAAGTTGAGTGAGAGATTCATCTCGATAGCTTAATCCCCAAAAATAAGAATAGCAATAATGGTATGGACCCTAAAAATAAAAGAATAATGATACATAGATATATGTAGGAATGAGGGGTACATATGTATTTTAAGTCGCCCTGGTTAAATTTGCATCCCAAGCATACTGCGACAACTTTGGTGACTCCATTGGGGATTAGTTGGTGATTCAAGCCTAAAATTAACTACATGTTAATTAAATTTTGATTAATTCATGTTCAATTGGTATTTAATTATAATTCTTGATTTTTAAAATAAAATTTTCTTTTTGTTGATTTATATGCAAAGTATGTTATATATTTCTCATATTTTTCACTAACTAAAGTTTGTTATATATTTCTCATCTTTTTGTTTCCCTTGTAATGTTTTTTAGGGGAATTAAAGATAGGTTTTTATTTTAATGTTGTGTCATAGAAAGGTTTGTTTATCCCTTCGCACCCACTGAGTACATGTGCAGTAGTATTTCTTCCAGATCTCTAGAAGAAGCATAAGGTACCTAATATTTGAAGTAGAGGTGAAGTAGCTCTACCTTCTAGGGTGTTAACTTCTATCTAGGTTGGTGAAAAGCCTACTGGGTGTAGATTCCTACACCTACATAAGGTATTAGCCTCTATAGGCATGGAAGATGCTCTCACTCGAATTAAAACCCTATCTAATATAAATCTACAATGGGCAAGGATAAAGGACCTCATTAGTAATTTTTTGGGCTTGGGGAATTCGATAATTGACTTAGATGTCTGACCCAAACTGCATATAGTGAACCATACTAACTCCTTAATTAAAGCCATGCCCGATTTTAGATGTCATTACCTTTTTCTTCTATTTGTTTTTTTGATTGAATATGTGTTTACTTAGATAATTTAATATTGTATGCTTTTTCCTTTTAAAATTTTATTATTATTTGGATTTATTAATTCTAATGGATGTTAACTTACTTTTTTTTTCATTTTTTCTTGGTGCATTTTTCATATGAATATAGGGACGCATGCTTAAGAATAGAATTTCAGCTTATTTGAATTTTCATCAAACTTTATTGCTGAGCAAGTTCATGCAGTGATTGTTTCCAAAACATTCGAGGAAGTTCATATTAAGTCTGAGTTAAACTAAAAGGAGCATGGGGATTGCATACTAAAGGATTTTGTGTTAAAGCTGCCAAAGATCAGTTATCTAGATTTGTGTTAGAATAATCTAAAAGAGTTGGTTGAGATATGGGACCACTGAGAGAATGCAAAATCGACCCAGTTTATAAAGAAATATGGACATAGTGTTTTCCTTCTCAAAATACAGATGGTGAACAATTGGTTTAAGCCTGAATAGAATTTTGGGATCCTTTATATTGGTGTTTCTTATTCAACCACTATGATTTGACCCCAACCATTAAAAAGATCTTAGCTTTACTTAGGCTAGGGCCCTTGGAACAAGGCCTATTTATAGACACCCTTTTTTTATTTGAGCCATCATCCAGGGCATCATAAGTCATTATCTTGGGTATCCTTGAGTCATTTGGATGAGCACGGGTCAGTTTTCCACTATTTTTGACTAAAGTGAGGTATTCAAAGAGCCTAATGTACATGCAAGTCACATTGGTGCTGTAGAAACCTCATTTTGTTTAGGCCAACTTTTGGCATCCCAGGACTCAATGGAAAGGTGATAGAATCAAAAAATAAAAAATAAATTGGGGACAACTACCAGGTATTGTGTCCCCAAGCACAATTAGGCGACATGGCGTCAGCCAAAAAAATTTTTTTTGAAGGTCTAAAATGCCTATAGGTCATATTAAAGAAAAATGTAAAAATAAGTCATCAAAGGTCAATATTCAGGGTGTCATCAGAGTCATTTAGATGAGTACACAAGTCAAGGTAAGGTAACTTAAGAAGGCACAGGTACATGCAAGTTATATCGGTGTATAAGTATTGATAAAAGGCTTTTGCATTACTAAAAGATTGAATTTTTATGTGTAGTATCGATATATAGGGGTTTGGTCTTGAGGAGATGTATCAATACCCATCATGATTGTATTGATATAGACCTTGGTAGCAATAGTTGTGATTTTTGGCATAATATTGATACAAATCCATGGAGTATTAATACAAGCCTCTAAGTCTTAAGACTAGAAACGTTTTTTGCTCTTAGTATCAATACATACTTCATTGTATCAATACTCATGGGTAAAAATTGCCTTCTATGTTGATACATAATGTTTTGTATTGATACAAAGGCATTTTTTCCTAGTTTAAGCTATTTTCAGCCATTGTGCCATTGATGCAAAATCAAAATTCAAACATGTTTCTTGTGACAAAAATCATCAAAATTTATACTAGGCTTTATTTTTGGGCTTGTGATTGGATTTAAACAAAAATTTGAGGCCCAAATAGCTAATGACAAAGGACATTTCATGACATTATGCAATTTGTCAAAGGTTAAGGATGAATTTTCTTAATACTCAACTGTATAAAGGAGCCTTGATCCACTATTTTTGCTCTACAAACTAATGGGTTTACATGGCAATTGAGCACAGTACCTAATCTTTGCATGAGGTACATACACCAAACCTTAAAATGCCATTGCTTTTTGCATCTTTTGTCTTTGTAGTCATATGGCTATATAAACCAACCTTGGAATTAGCGATAGAAGCCATACCAAAAAAATTCTTAGCAAGAAAAATACTTACTTCTAGACATTCCTTCCATATTCCCTAGCCACTAAAAACTAAGAAACTCTTATCCATTCTTGGAACCCCTTAAAGCCATCACCAAAAGTCCTTCCAAAAGCCTCTATTTCACTTATATTCCCTCTCAAAACTTCCCTTTATCCATACATAACTAAAAAGCCCCTTCTTTTCATCATTTTCTTGCTGTTCAACTCTAGAAGAGTGAGTTCAAAGTAACTGCTCAGAGATAAGGTTGAAATTTGAAACTTTTGGTATATTTTCCCTACTTGACTCTACATATTCTCTATTTTTTCAACATTTCCGTCATCTTAGTGACCTTTTTATGTTACCATGACCCTTTTAAGATTTTTATGCATTATTACTGCCTTGTTTGTGGTATTCTTAGGATATTGATGTTCTCTTGATGCCTTGATGTTGCATGGTAGGCTAAATATCTTATCTTTCATTCTATCATCAAAATAGCCCCTTATTCAAGCATTTTCTATCATGTTCATCCTTTTTCATTTGTTTAATACGTGTTTGAATGTTTTTCATAACATGCATGAAGTATGTTCATGCACTTTTTTTAATATTAAGGAGTCTCATGACATAAAAATGTTGTCTTGAAAATTCTAGCATGTTTTTCTTTGCTTAAATATGTTTATGTCATCTTCCGTAACATGATTTTTGATACCATTCATAGAGTTATCATTTTCATTCACCTTATTTGCCACTCACTCGCATTTTTTGTCATCTTCTCCATGTCAAAATGTTATCTTTGTGTGTTTGCATGCTCACTTGTTTGCTAAAAATCTATTTTAAAAAAGAAACCCATGTTAAATTTATGATACCTTCAAATAATGGGGACTAGCATAGATTTAATGTTTTGATTAAATTGGTCTTGGTCCTCCAATCTTGGGGACATATTATGCCTTCCAAGTCTAAATTCATGGAAATAAAATGTTGTTTTCTTTTGTTAAAGTATTAAGCCTTGATCTTGAGTCAAATACCCTCTATAGTGATATGGTCAACATATTGTTTCATCATCTCAAACTACTCTGAGATTGTGGAATGAACTCATAACGCCCATGTTACTTGTCTTTTTCTATCATGAACATTCAGACGTCCTAGATTCAAGTCTATCCTTGAAAAAACATAAGAACACTGAATAACTCCCTTGTTTTTGCTCTGGTAGCACCATAGTCCGAGCCTGAAAAATTATTTTCAAGTCATGAATGATTTTTCTAGAATTTTCCAATAGTTTTCCCTTAAAGGACATAGAAATCACTTTCCAAAGGTGTTTTGTTCGTCCTTGGATCATTCAGGATGAAGGAGTTATGATTTTTCAAACCTTTGCTATCTGAAAACCCTAAAACTATCATACTATATTCTATTTGGGCCATCTTGGCTCACAAGTGATTTTTTTGAAATTTTTAAATATTTTTCCCAGAAAGTTTGCAAACTTCCCTTTCTGGAAAGGCATCACTCATGATTTAGCAATTTTGGATGAGCCCGAAACAATTTTTCAAAGTTCAATGCATATTTTTCCCCTACATATGTTGCCAGTGTTAAGATAGACTTATTTCCAAGTATTACTTCCACCTAGAAAATGATTTTCTAAGATTTTTAAAATATTTTTATATTAGTCCTTATCGAGTTTTACCTTCAATAAGCAGTCGACAAAGGATTTTACCTTTCACCATTCGTACGCCACAAGCAAATGGTTTACCCCTCTAGGGGTAGTCTTGCATCAAGTTCATACTTGAGTTTTTACTTGCTAGCATCTCTTCTAATGCACAACTCAGTAACTATGACCTCGATTGGACTAACCTATCAACCAAAAAGGTTAAGGAGTGTTCAAACAAGATAGCATGGTAGTTGGGATAGAACCCCTATAAAATAATCCCAATATCATTTATCAAATCACTTCCCTATTTTATCCAGGATCAGTTAGTTGCCCTAGTCTACTCTAAACCTCTAATGCCTCGTTAACTAAAAGGTCATGACACCATTGCTTACAGATATCATAGAGGGTGCACGAGTCATTCTACAGAAGAATGTGAGGCTTTAAAGAGAAAAATGCGAAGATTGATTAAAATAGGGTAGTTGGATCTTGGTCAACTGTGAAACGAGATGCATGAACATAAGATGATGGTGGCATTTCAATTTAGCATGCTTCATGTGAAAGCTTTAGTCTTCAAAATGTCATTGTTCATAAAATTAACATGTTTTGAAATTTAAATCGCATATATGATGAAAGCATGATATTACAAGTCTTAATAATAGTGGTGATTGCTTGCATTCTTTATTTTTCTTTCAAATTTCCATGCATAAAACTAACTAATCATAAGTCTTAAAACTTTAGGGAGTCAGCTTTAAACCATGCCACATGACCACACCAAAACCATCAAATGAACAAAAACCTTGACTTAGGCTAGGAATGATAAGAACTAATCTTTTGAAATTTATAGATGCCTTGAGAACTAAGTAAATGTATATTCTCTTAGAATCCTATCAGCGATAATTTGATGCACATCAGGATTGAGCCAAAAAAAAGTCCACCTTGTTTTCAACAAGCTACCAAGCCATACTCTAAAAGCTTTTCAAATCACATCTTGGGGGCAATGCCACCAAACTAACCTATGTCCCCACCGCAACCTTTTCGTCCCTCATTTTTTTCTTTCATTTTGATACCTCCAAAAGCTTTTCTTGAAACATTTCTTATGTACCTACCATGATCTCTTTGTCCCTAATTTTCCCTTTTCAAACTATTTCCTAAAGACTTTCCTTAAGGCTCTTTTTGGAGACCTTTCACGACCTTGTCCCTAGTTCTTTCGTATCATCTTAATATCATGGAACTCGAATTCTTTGTCAATATAGAATGTTCTTTATAGCTTGAACCTTATCATCATGTGATTCCTACCAATGGCAAACCAAAATAAGGTAAGCCTAAGAATGTGAAGTGAAAAGGGAGTAAAAAAGGGAACTAAGGCATTTTTTTAAAAAAAATGAAAATTGAATGCAACATCATGTGATTAAATACCCAAATTGTCTTTAAAGGAACTTTCTTTGAGAAATGTTTCTTTAAGTTCACATAGTCATGTTTATGATGAAAAATGGCCGCCTTTCATCATCTTCTTTCAAATTAGAAGAACTTCCCCTTTTGTTACCCTTTTGAGCCTAATATATTCATTTTTTTGAAATCCTAATCAAGGTTCACTTTTCACATTGGGAAGGCAAGGAAAACTTTTTAAGGAGTATGGAGACAAATATCTCACTTATTATTCTGAAAGATCTCAACATCATGAGGCAAATACAAAGTTTCCAAAGTTTAAAAATTCCCTCAAATGATGAAAAATGAAAGAAAAAGAAGAAAAATGGAAAAGCAAGACAAAGAAAAAAATGAAAAAACAAAAGCAAAAGCAAAAATCAAGAAAATGGAATAGAAAATCAAGAAACAAAGACATGGATGCCCTCATGAAAAGAAATGATACCTGATCCAATCACTTTTAAATAACATATTTTGGGCCTTTGTACCTTTTTTTTAGAACCATGAACCTTAACCTACATTATGGTCTTTATAGTCACATATCCTGAAAATTCTTGAAAAGACCCAGTTGCCATTTGGAAAATCTTTAACCATAGATCAGTAGTTTTCAAGAGACTTGAATATAAACATTTTAAGCAAAAAAGATAATTGCTTTTCCAATCATGGGGCAAAACTAGGATTAGAATGCTTCTTAATAAAAGAAAAGAGCCATAAAAAAAGGGTAAGCTAGATTCAAAAGGAGTCACAAAAAAAAAATGCCCCATGATTGGATGCCCTTATGAAGAGAAATGATACTTGGTCCAATCACATGGTTACCTTTTCGCTTAAACATGGCCATATGAACTGATGAACCCATTCTTCGAGAGATTATTCTTTTGAAAAATTTTTAGCCTTCTTAATAATCATGATGATACAATAAAAAAAATCAAAAACAAAAAGATTCAGGCTTTAAGGTGAAAACCTAAATGAGCAATCTAGAGTGAAACAATGAGTTTTCAATGCCACTTATAGGGTTATTGAGATCTTGATAAGGAAACCATCATTCCAAAGAGATCCATGAGCATCTTCAAAGTGTCATCATTAGAAGGATTAACTCTTAGTATTACATTCCTTTCCTTTTTAGATCTACCCCATAATCTTAAACCTATCGTGGCCAATTTTGGTGCCAATCAAAGTATCAATGGTGAGAAGCTTAAAGGAATCTCAAATTTGTTTGGTTTTCAAGGAATTCATAAGGACTGGTCCATTCATGAGCCTAGAAAATCAAGGAATTCATTTCACATATCCTGAAACTTTCTTGAAAAGACCCAGTTGCCATTTGGAAAATCTTCTAACCATAGATCAGTAGTCTTTAAAAGACTTGAATATAATGCCAACTGGTGAGTTTTCATTAAATAAACATTTTAAGCAAAAAGGATAATTGCTTTTCCACTCATGGGGCAAAACTAGGGTTAGAATGCTTCTTAATCAAAGAAAGGAGCCATCAAAAAAGGCTAGATTCAAAAGGAGCTAGTTCTAGTCTCAACTTCTACACCCTCAGTAAGTATACATGTCATTCTTCATGAAAATATGCATCATTCACATAGGCATTTGAGCATCACTCATTAACATACACTTCATTTCAAGTTTCATACTGATAATGTTTAGTCTTGGTCTTGACACTCACAGGCATCAACACTCATGTGAATACACGAACACTAACACTTTCATGCATTCTCACCTACCTATAATCACACTTATGCACACCTTCATTCAGAAGCATTTTGCACTCAGGTGCATCCATACTTTCAAGCATTTGCATTCATATGCATTTTAGCTCGTGTCTAGTAGCACTCAAGAGCACCCATCTCACAGGCATTTGTGTTCATGTGCATTTGCATTCTAGCACATTTGTATTCATGAACATTCATCATGTTGCCTTGCATACATGTGCATTATTCCATGTGTATGGGCATCTTCATACCAAGCATTACTATCAACTTACTCACATAACATGGCATTTATGCCAAAAATGACATTCATGGCATACATCCCATTTCCTCTCTTGAGGTGTCAACTAAAAGCCTTTAAAGCCTTCCTTGAGGACATTACTTCAAAAACCTTCAAAGTCTCTCTTGAGGATATTTTAGTAAAGCTTTCGAAGCCTCTCTTAAGGATATTTCCAAAGTTTCCAAAACCCCTCTCGAGGATATTTCATTAAAAACTTTTAAGGCCTCTTTTGAAGACATTACTTCAAAAACCTTCAAAGCTTTTCTTGAGGTTATTTTAACCAAACTTTTGAAGCCTCTTTTGAGGATATTTGTAAAGTTTCCCAAAGCCTCTTCGGAGGATATTTGACTAAAAACTTTTAAAGCCTTTCTTGAGGATGTTACTTCAAAAAACCTTTAAAGCTTTTCTTAAGGATATTTTACCAAAGCTTTCAAAGACTCTCTTGAGGATGTTTAATCTAAAACCTCTATAGCCTCTTTTGAAAGATTTCATCAAAAGTTTTCAGAGCCCCTCTTGAGTATATTTTACTAGAGTTTTCAAAACCTCTCTTAAGGATGTTTTCAATGTTTTTCAAAGCTTCTCTTAAGGATGTTTTCAATGTTTTCCAAAGCTTCTCTTAAAGATGTTTCATTAAATGCTTTCAAAGCTTTTCTTGAGGATATTTTCACCTTAACATTCAAAGCTTCTAGACATCTAGAGCAAGATTGACAAACCCCAAGGTAAAAGGCCACCTTATCAAACTCATGAAAGAGCAAACAACCAAAGAAGGCCAAAATAAACCACTGGATTAGGCTTTTAAAACAATCACTTTTGCACTATTTAGACATGTATTCGTATCCTTATGTAGTATAAAACATTTAACACCCTATAGGTACCAACTCTTACAAATAAAAGTTAAATTAATAAAACTTGAGTTATGACTTCCTACTTTGAAAAGCCTCGAAAAGCTCCAAGTAAGAACCTCGACCTTCTAAAGCCCATACATACTGGTTGCACTTATCTGGGGTTAAACTTAGAAACTTACCTACCTCAGTCCACAAAGAGCCGGACACTTATGAAATCAAAGCTTACACAAGCTGATGGCATTTATCTTGGGTTAAACTTAGGAAACAACCTACCTTTGTCCATAAAAAGCTATACACCTATCGAGTCAAAGCCCATACAAGTTGGTGGCACTTGTTTGGGGTCAAACCTAAGAAATAACCTACTTCAGTCCATAAAGAGTTGGACACTTATTAAGTCAAAGCCTACACAAGGTGGTGGCAGCTGTCTATGGTTAAACTTAGGAAAGCTACCTACCTCAGGCCGTAAAGAGCTGGACGCCTATCAAGTCCAAGTCCACATGAGCCTGTGGCACATGTTTGGGGTCAAACCCAAGAAACTACATACTTAAGTCCATAAAGAGTTAGACAGCTATCTTGTCAAAGCCCATACAAGATGGTGGCACCTGTTCGTGGTCAAACTTAAGAAATTACCTACTTTGGTCCATGAAAAGCTAGATGCTTATTGAGTTAAAGCCTATACAAGCTGGTGGCATCTGTCTGTGGTCAAACCTAGGACATTACTTATCTTAAAAGCCCATATAAGTTGTTGGCACTAGTCTAGGGTTTAAAACTTGGGAAACTAGTAGAGAGGTTAAACCCTATGAAACTCATCAAAATTTCCATTTTTGTAGATATATTTGGCCTATCTCAACATAATACTAAATAGTTCTCCATTTTTCTCCAAGCACATAAAACCCTCATCCTACTCAAACAAAATGGTGTCTATTTATCTTTGCCCTATTCCCAGTATGCAGCAGCAACCAAAGAAGGGTAGCTATAGACACTTCATTTTGTTCAGGCCAACTTTTGGCATCCTATGTCTTAGTTGAAAGGTGATAGAATCACAAAATAAAAAATAAACTGGGGATAACTTTCGAGTGCCATTTTAAGGAGGTCTAAAATGCCTATGGGTCATGGTACAGAAAAATGTAAAAATAAGGCATTAAATGTCAATATTCAGGGTGTCACCTCATTCGGATGAGTACACAAGTAAGGTGAGGTAACTCAAGAAGCCACAGGTACGTACAAGTTATATCGGTGCATAAATATTGATACGAGGCTTTTGTATCACAAAAAAATTGAATTTTTATGTTTAATATCGATACATGGAGGGTTGGTCATGAGACCTAATGAGATGTCTCGATACCCATCATGATTGTATTGATACAAACCTTGGCAGTAGCTATAGTTGTGATTTTTTGGCAAAATGTGTTGATACATAAGCTTGAGTATCGATACAAATCCATAGAGTATCGATATAGGCCTTTAAGTCACAAGACTAGCAATATTTTTTTGCTCTTAGCATCGATACATACTTCATTGTATCAATACTCAAGGGTCAAAATTGCCTTGTGTATCGATGCATAACATTTGTATTTATACACGAAGGCATTTTTGCCTAGTTTGAGCCATTTTTAGCCATTGCACTATTGATGCAAAATCCATTTCAAACATGTTTCTTGCACCAAAAATCATCAAAATTCATACTAAGCTTCATATTTGGGCTTGTGACTAGATTTAAACAAAATTTTGAGGTTGAAATAGGTAAAGAAAAGGGACATTTCATGACATTATACAATTTGTCAAAGGGTAAGGCTGAATTTTCTCAATACTCAATGGCATAAAGTAGCCTTGATCTATTATTTTTGTTAACATGCACTAAAACCCCAAAATGCCTTTGCTTTTGCATCTTTTGTCTTCATAGTTACATGGCTATATAAGCCAACCTTGGACTTAGCAGAAAAAACCCTATGAAAAAAGAAAAACATTTTCAACTAGAAAAACACTCACTTCTAAACATTCCTTCAATATTCTCTAGCCATTAAAAACCAAGAAACTCTTCTCTACTCTTAGAACCCCTCAAAGCCATCCCCAAAAGTTCTTTCGAAACCTCTAAAATATTCCCTCTTAAAACTCTCTTTTATCCATACCTAACTAAAAAGCCCTTTCTTTTTGTCACTCTCTTGTTGTTCAACCCCAGAAAGGTGAGTTCAAAGTTGCTACTTAGAGAAAAGGTTGAAACTTGAAACTTTTGTATATTTTTCCCACTTGGCTCAACATATTCTTAGATTTTTCAATATTTTCATTATCTTAGTGACCTGTTTATGTTACCATGACCCTTCTAAGATTTCCATGCATTATTGCTGCCTTATTTATGGTAGTCTTAGGATGTTGATGTTTTCTTGATGCCTTGATGTTGCATGGTAGGCCAAATATCTTATCTTTCATTCTGTCATCAAAATAGCCCTTAGTCATGGATTTTTAGTCATGTTTCATCTATTTTCATATGTTTAACACATTCTTGAATGTTTTCTTCATAACATGCATTAAGTATGTCCATGCATTTTCTTGCATATTAAGGAGTCTTATGGCATAAAAATGCTATCTTGAAAATTCTAGCATACTTCTATTTGCTTAAATATGTTTATGTCATCTTCCATAACATGATTTTTTATGCCATCCATAGAGTTATCACTTTCATTTGCCTTATTTGCCACCTCCTTATGTTTTTTGTCATCTCTTCCATTTCAAAATGTCATCTTTGTGTGTTTGCATGCTTGCTTGTTTGCTAAAAAATGTGATTTTCAAAAAAATAAAGAAAACCATTTTAAGTCTATGTTACCTTTAAATATGGGGGACTAGCAAAGATTAAATGTTTTGATTAAATTGGTCCTCCAATCTTAGGTACATATTAAACTTTTCATGTCTAGATTCATGGAAATAAAATATTGTTTTCTTTTGTTAAAGTATTAAGCCTTGATATTGAGTTTAATACATTTTTGAGTGATATGGTTGTTGAAAACTGAAAAAATAATTTTTGTATTCTATTTTTTAGAGTATTACAAAACACATACTTATATTACAACCCTAGCACGCATCTAAGATCTAAAAGTCAACCATAATCAAAATCCCATGGTTTACGGGATTGATTAGAAAAATCAATTAGTGAATCTAATCCCATTATTTATGGGAATCCTATTTTATAGTCAAAACTCCTAAGTAACTTCCTAACATAGTCACCTAGTTGTACATATTTTCTCACTCTCCCCCTCAAACTGGTGAATAGGTATCACTCATTGCCAGGTTGGATACAATAGTTTAAAACATTGGATTACTTAGTCCTTTAGTAAGAACATCAGCAAGTTGTCCATTTCTAGAAACAAATGGAGTACAAATTAGTCTGCTTTCTAGTTTTTCTTTGATAAAGTGTTTGTCAATTTCAATATGCTTTATCTGATCATGTTGTACTGGATTATGAGCTATGCTAATTGTAGCATTATTGTCATAGTAGAGTTTCATAGGGCTATCCCATTTAATCTTTAAATCATCAAGAATGATCTTCAACCATAAAAGTTCACACACATCTTAAGCCATTGCTCTAAATTCAGCCTTTGCACTTGACTGAGCTACTACACTTTGTTTTTTACTTTTCCATGTCACAAGATTTCCCCCGAGAAAGCTGCAATACCCTGAGGTTGATCTTCTATCATCAATTGGTGCTGCAAAATTAGCATCAGTGTATGCCTCAAGCATTAATCCTCCATTTCTTTTAAACAAAATACCTTTCCCTGGCGTTCCTTTGAGATATTGTAGTACTCTATAGGCTGCCTGTAGATGAACCTCCTTTGGATTATGCATAAACTAACTAATCAAACCCACTGCATATGCTATATCTGGTGTGTGTGAGATAGATAAATAAGTCTTCCTACTAGGCATTGATACATTTCTTTATCTACTGCAGCATCTTCTTCTGCTTTCCTAAGTTTAAGATTAGGATCCATGGGTGTATTTATGGGCCTACATGCTATCTTGCCAGTTTCTTTAAGAAGATCTGTGACATACTTTTGCTGAGAGATAAAAATTCCTTCCCTAGAGTGAGCAACCTCTATTCCAAAAAAATACTTTAGCCTTCCTAACTCTTTGATTTCAAATTCCTTAGCCAAGTATTGCCTTAGGGCCTGTTTCTCCTTAACATCATCTCCCATCACTATTATGTCATCCATATATACCAATAGTGCTGTAACTCCCCTTAAAGGAGAATGTTTAATAAATAATGTGTGATCTTCTTGGCGTTGTTTGTACCCCTTATTCAACATAACTCTCACAAATTTTTTGCACCATGCTCGTGGTGACTGTTTAAGGCCATATAAGGCCTTTCTTAATTTACACACAGCATGAGTTGCTAACTTCTTTTCGTAACTTGGCAGAACCTCCATATAAATCTCTTTGTCGAGTTCCCTATGCAGGAAAGCATTCTTGACATCAAACTATTGTAAATCCCAACCATAATTCGCTGCTAGTGATAACAATAATCTAACTATATTTATTTTTGCAATGGGAGTGAAAGTTTCTAGGTAGTCAATTCTGTAGGTCTGAGTGTATCCTTTGGCTATCAATCATGCTTTGTACCTCTCAATCGACCCATTTGCCTTATACTTCACTGTATACACCCATTTATAGCCTACTGGTTTCGTTCCTTCTGGTAACTTTACCAATTCCCAAGTTTTGTTCTTTTCCAATGCCTCCATCTCCATATTCATAGCTTGTTTCCATTTTTCATTAGACAAAGCCTCGGATAAAGTAGTAGGGATAGAGATAGTGTTTAAGCTTACAAGAAATGCTCTATGTTTTGGTGAAAATTTCTCAAATGACAAAAAATGTGCAAGTGGATATAAAGGTTGCTTTGTGCACTTTCTAGTTCCTTTCCTAATAGCGATCGAATGTTCTTGATCATCATTATCTAAATGTAATTTAGTATTAGGATTGGAATTTGTTACCTTATTTGAAGAATCTGAGTTAGACTTTTGAACTTGCGTAGGTTCAGGAATAGACATCTTCTTCCTTGTGAACACCTTATTTTTATCAAATCTTACATCTTTCAAAGCAGAATCAGTCATAGGTTTAGGCATAGATGGTTCTCCTAATGTCTCTAGCATAGGTTCAGGTTTGGTTGCATGTGTAGGCATAGGCTCAAACACGGGTTTAGACACAAGTTCAGATACAGACATTGGTTTAGACATGAACATAGGTTCAGATACAAGATCAGATACTGGTTTAGACAGATTCTTAGAAGGTGTGTATGTAGGAAGTAATGGTAAGTAAAGTAGAAAACCTTCTCTATCCATATCTTCCTTAGTTAAATTCTCCTCTTGAAGATAAGGATTGTTGAAGTATGACTCTCATTCATTGAACGTGACATCTATTGAGACATAAAACCTTTTTTATGGAGGCTGATAGCACTTATACCCTTTTTGAGTTAAGGAATAGCCTATAAAGACACATTTTAGAGCCCTTGGATCCAATTTCCGCCTACTTTGTCTATGAACATGAACAAATGACACGCACCCAAAATCCTAGGTACAAGGTTATTTGTTATGTTCAGATTCGGGTAAAATATGGATAGTATGTCTATAAGATTCTTGAAGCCTAATGCTCTCGATGGTAAACGATTTATTAGGTAAATGGCTGTAAGAACTACTTCCTCCCAAAAGTTTTAGGCACACCTTTTTGAAACAACAAGGCTCGTGTCTTTTCAAAAAGATGACCGTTTTTCTTTTTCGTTACTCCATTTTGTTGTGGATTATTAACACATGATGACTCATGTCTAATCCCTTCTTTTTGGTAAAATGGAGTGAGGATTTGATTAAAATAGTCCTTGGCATTATCAGACCTAAACATGTTCATATTGACTCCAAATTGATTTTTTATCATGAAATAGAAATTAGGGACTACGGTACTAACATCAGATTTATGCTTAAGAAGAAAAACCCAAGTGACACGAGTTCAATCATCTATGAAAGAAATAAACCACCTTGCCCCAGAAACATTAGGAACAGTAGATGGACCTCATATATCACTATGAATAAGATGAAAAGAAACATGGCTTCTTTTATTACTAATCAGAAAAGGTACATGCTTATGTTTAGCAAGATTATACACCTCACACTGAAAATGTTCAACATTTAATTCTCTAAAATATAATGGAAACATAACTTTAATGATCCTAAATGATGGATGTCTAAGTCTATTGTGATAGAGTAAAATTTTCTCTTTATTAGATAAAACTAACTCTGATATGAGAGAAGAAGATAATCTGTCCTTGGTCATGTTTGGTGGAAGTGATGCGTCAAGATAATAGAGGCCATTCCTTTCCCTAGCATGTCCAATCATCCTCATCAAATCCTTGTCCTGAATATACAATAATTGCTATTAAAAGTCATATTGCAGCAAAGATCTTTGGTGAGTTTTTGTGTAGAGACTATGTCTGTAGACAATTTAGGAACATGAAGAACATTTTTAAAGGTCACCAATGGGTTAATTTTAACATCTCCTAAACCTACTACCGTGATCAAAGACCCATCAGCAATGGCTATCTTTTTATTGCTTGGACATGGGGACTAGGTAGAAAATTTATTTGATAGGTGTGTCATGTGATCTGTTGCTCCTAAGTCTATGACCCAAGAGTCAGTAAAGGCTATATTCGAGACATTTAATCCAATGGAAGATGGAAACTTACCTGAATATGCTAAAGAACAAGTACCTGGAGATTTTTCATGTTTTTCACAGCTTTGGATAAGTGATCTTACTCTTTCAATCTCTTCGTAGTTCAGACCACCTAACTCGTTTGAAAAACCTATAGCAATGTGGGCTTGCCCCTTGTTCTTTGATTGTCCTCCTTTTTGACCCTATTTTTAACTTGCAGGCTTTCCATGAAGTTTCTAGCACTTGTCACGAGTGTGATGAGACTTCTTGCAATAAGTACAAAACAATCCATCATGATTTTGAGTTTTTTGTTGACCTGCTTTCTCTTCTTCAAATACTGTTCCTTTTTCTCCTACCATCATGGCAGAACTATTAGTGCTTGGTGGTTCAAGCATCAGCCCCTTCTACTTTCTTCACTTTGAATTGAGGCCACCGTTTCATTAAAACATGGAACCTCTGATTTCTTAAGAATCTGGATCCTCACTTAATCAAATTCTAGATTAAGTCCAACCAGGAAATCATAAACTCTATCTCATTTAATGAAATCCTTTATGGCTGCAGCATCTTTGGGACACTTGGTTTGTATCACCCAATAGTGATCCAATTCTTGCCACAACGATTTTAGTTGATTTACATATTCAGTGATAGTTTTATTCCCTTGTTTTGCTGCCATTGTTTTCACCTTAACCTCGTACACTTGAGCCACATCTCTAGCTTTAGAATAAGTTTGCTGCATTGCATCCAAAATATCCTTTGCAGTGTTCAAAAAAATGCAAGTGTCACTTATTTCGGAAGTCATGGAGTTCTACAACCATGCCATAATCATGGAATCCTCCTCTTCCCATGCTTCAAACTTCGAATCTCCTGGGTTAAGACTAATACCTATAAGATGGCTAATCTTCCATTTTCCTTTTAACACTGTACGGATAAGTTGTGACCACTTGAGGTAGTTTTTTCCATCTAACCTGTAAGCAGTGTGAATGCTTTGCAACTCTACAGGTTGTTGAAATTGGATTAGCTTATCCAATTGGGTTGGAATGATTGTCTTCCTTATTTCTGACATTATAGGAATCAAAGAGAAAGAAAAGGAAGAATTATAGTGATGGTAACTGAGAACAGGCTAGGGACAAATTATGGTGACGGCAATGAAGGCCAAGAAACTTCACCAAATAATCGGCAATTAAGGCCAAAAAAAATGAAAGATCAGATCCCTATAGCTCTGATGCCATGTTGAAAACTGGAAAAATAAGCTTTTTTATTCTGTTTTTTAGAGTATTATAGAACACTTGCTTATATTACAGCCCTAGCATTCATCTAATATCTCAAGTCAACCATAATCAAAATCCCATGATTTAAAGGATTGATTAGAAAAATCAAATAGTGAATCTAATCCCATTATTTATGGGAATCCCATCATATAGTCAAAACTCCTAAGTAACTTCCTAACATAGTCACCTAGTCATACATATTTTCTCACAATGGTTAATGGGTTGTTTCATCATCTCAATCTACTCCGGGACTATGGAATAAACTCATGATGCTCGTGTCATTTGTCTTTCTCGGTCATAAACAATTGGACGTCCTAGATTGAAGTCTATCCTTGAACAAACCTAAAAATATCGAATAACTCCCCTATTTTTGCTCTGAGGGCACCATAGTCCAAGCTTGAAAAATTATTTTCAAGTCATGAATGATTTTTCTAGAATTTTTTGATATTTTTTCCCTTTAAGGGCATCTTTCCAGCAGTGTCTTATTCACCCTAGAATCATTTAGGATGAGAAAGTTATACTTTTTCAAACTTTTGCTATCTGAAACCTTTAGAACCAACTTGTTATATTCTGTTTAGGCCATTTTGGCCCGCTATATTATTTTTTTGAATTTTTTAAATATTTTTCCAGAAAATTTGCAAAATTCTCTTTCCGAAAAGCTATCATTTACGATTTAACGATTCTAGATGAGCTTGAAATGATTTTTCAAAGTTCATTACATCTTTTTCCCCTCTATATGCTACCAGTGTCAATATAGACCTAACTCCAAGAATTAATTCCAACTAGAAAATTATTTTCTAGTAAAAATATTTTTTATATTAGCCTCATTGAGTTACATTTCCAATGGTAACTCATTTACCCTATAAAAGCCTTCGGATGCACCTTGAATAAATTTGGGAAAGGAGACGATGTGATGTTGTCCCCTGTTTTTAACCCAATTTCTAGAACGCCTTAATGGAGACATACGAACATCTCGAAATGCATTTGATTCCTACTATACAAACCCTTAAGGCTTGGATCAAGGCTTAAGACAAAAAATATATTTTATAAAATGCTTGACTTTCTATTTTCAAAATCCTTTTTTCTAGAAAAAATTTTCATCTAAAACATAGAAAATTTGTATTTTTAGGGATATCCCAACCCCATTACTCTGAAAAGATACTCCAATCCCATTTTTTTACTAAGAAACTTGGAATTTTCTCTCTCGGATTTAGTCGAGGTTCCTAATTATTTTCTTAAATGATAAAAAACATTTTCATTCTTGGGGATACTCCAACCCCATTTTTCAGTTAAATGAAGTTTCTCTTCTAACTATTCTTATAACTTTATTTTTTAGCATACTCCAACCCACCACTCCAAGGGGATACTTCAACCCTGCTTTCACCTCAAAAAATCCAAAAAAATTTCTCTCTTTTGGATGCCCTAGACTGTTTTGATTGAAATCTTTTTTGTCCTTCAAATCACCATCGAATCCAATCCTATCTCTAAATTGTCCCCTTGGTTATTCTTCCATGATCGAAGATAATTATGAGATACATTCTGATTATCCCTCATTTTTATATTATTTTGTTTGTGATTTTTTATCTATGATGTTATTATATTCTTTTTTGTCTTACTAACATATTTTCTATTACTAGTGACTATTGTGCATTCATTTTTATAACTTGTTTTCCAATCAAAGTTACAAGGTTTTGTTCCATGTTGGTGTCTCTCCAGTGCTTAATACAAAATATCTGAATCTTTAAAAGCTTAATCTGGAAATTATTTTCGTAAAAAATCCCTATGCTCCTCATGCCTCCATGGCACATAAGCGGCATAAAGCTTCTTTCAAAAGCCAAATTTACATTTTCTACCAAACCTGCATGCATAGAAAGGGGATTATATGTAAATAATGACCAAATGGAACTGATCAAGTTGAAATCGAAGCAAAACCTAGTAAGTGGGTACTGATTTCAAGCATCATAGGGGTGCTAATCTTTCCCCATGTGTAACCAACTTTCGAACCCAACCAATGAATCTTTGGACTTCATAAACCTTGAATTTGATGTTTTGAGTTTTATAACTTAAAATATTACTTCACTAGGCATCTGATCCTACCTAGCCTGAAATGATTGGTGATTCTAAGTTTATAGCCTATGTCATGGTGGCCATCTAAGACTAGTTGGATGAGTGATTCGCCTAACGGTCTCTTTCCCCTTCAAGTTAGTATGCCTAATCCAAATCTAGATCATGGGATAACTCAAAGGCTCGACCACCATCATTGTCGAACATTTTTTAAGTTGTGCATGCTAAGCCCTTCAGATCGTCTGAAGTTTTAAAGAAGTGCATGTGGCAATAGCTTGGCAACTCTAATAGGGACCACTTAGAGAGTTAGGCCTATGATTAGTTATGCCTCACACAATCTTTGACCTTTTAGCTTTCATTATTATTTAGTTATAATTCCTTTTTATTTTTATCTTTTAACCTTTTACTTTTCATGGCTTTGTTTTATGATTGTTAGGGACTACTCTATCTTGAATAAATGTTGATTTAAATAAGCGTGGTAATATGGGATAAAACAAAAAGGTTTGGTTGTTTCCCTGACACACATCATGCACTTGCACTTGCATTTGCATTAGATTCCCACCAAACAGCATGGTGTGTTTAGAATCCTAATTATTAGCAGGAAGTAAGCCATCCACCTTCATGAATAACCCTCCATATAGGCATGACAAGACCTTTTGGGGTATAAATTATCTACGTCTCTTATGAGTACCCCTCCGTATTTGCATAGGAAAATACATACACTGAGTCAAACCCTTTCTGCCACACCTACGATGAGCCTAGAATCACGCTACCTAGGCTGTCCTTATCAGATAAAGGAATGATCAGATACTGAATTAGGCATCAACTTAAACCCACATAGTGAACCCTATGAGCTATACCATGTTAAACCAACCAGATTGCTACTAGAATAACTTGGAGAGTAGGATCACTTGGGGAAACCTTTACTCTTATATACCATGGTTACGTGGGTGATGACAAGGGAATGCCATTACCTGTAATGCCATCCTAAAATAGTTATATCTAACCAAAATAACCTATCATTCTGTCCGAATGATGGCTTAACATGTACTTGCCATAGATGTTAATGAACGAACATCACCACTTAATTAGTCAGTCCTGTCCTTGCAAGATATTGTGTCATCTTGCTAAAGGCGATTTTAACCTGGACAAGCCATTAGGCTATTTGTTTGTCATCATTTGTCGTGTTTGCTTCCAAGCATCATGCCATTTACTATCAAGGCAATTTTTGTGATTTATTTATTTATTTTTTGCTTTTCTTCTTCTTACCAATATTTTTTAACCATGTACTACCTTATTGTTTCATGTTTATTTCACATGCATCATTTCTTGCATCAAACATGTGGAGACAATTGAGATGGAGTAATGATGAATGAAGACTGTAGTGCCTACAAGATCTTCACCCTATCAGCATCATACTTCCTTGATAAGTTCTAAGGCATAATTAGTCCATTTGTATGGATTCCTTCCCCCCATGGCCATTCTACTGTGGCCTGTGCTATAGAGATACAACAAGGTGCATTTCATGCATTCTATCTACCATTGATAATGCTATTTGCAATCCCAAATGAAGATTTCCATGATAACATTTTCATGCTTATGACTTCTTTTCATACCTTACATTGACATCCTCATTGCACTCATTTGCATACATGCATGCATACTTCCGTGCCAATTCATGAACTTGAACGTGTAGAATGGTGGCTTGCATGAGTACCAGAACTTTTCTAAAAGAAGCTTTATTTTTCCTTAAGAGGTATCAAAGGAAAACTAACATTGTTAATCATGGGAGATGAGTATTCAGCTAGAATTAAGAGATTAGAGCTCATGCATAAAGAAGATCAAGAGCCCATGCTTCGTAAAAATGAGGAACTGCAAGCTCAGATAGCCATGTTGAAAAAGATATTATTGACTCCATAAAAGAAAAGAGGTAAGCTAGCATAACTGATATCAGAAAAAAGTCGACAAATTCCAAAGATGACCTAACGGGTGGCACCCAAGTTACACCCATCCAAGAGAAAGCAATCCAAGAGCAACAACCTCACACAACACTAATTCCACTGATGCACCCGATTATCCACATGAATCCAACTGCAGCACCTATGCATTCTAGATTTTATAGGGCAAATCCTAAATCTTCCTTAGCTCATCAGTTATTACTTGATGTAAAAGACCTTAAGGAGCAAGAGGAACCTAAAGGTGTCCAACCTTTAGAAACTATAAAAGACCTCAGCAAATACCAATAGCTAGAAGAAAGACTCAGTGCAATCGAGAAGAATGACTAATTCAAAATCATGGATGCCAAATCTCTAGGCTTGGTTTCCAACCTCATCATTCCACCTATGTTCAAGGTACCCAAGTTCGAAAAGTACATTGGGACCATAGATCTGATTGTCCATATTTGGATGTATTATTGAAAGATGGCCGAGTATGAAGAGAACGAAAAACTTCTAATTCACTGCTTCCAAGATAGTTTAACTAGAGTAGCAACTCAGTGGTACAATGAGCTAGAAAAAACTAAAATCTAAACATGAGTTATCTTGTTAGAGCCTTCTTGGACCAGTACAAACGCGTTTCTAACTGGGTGCCTGATAGGTTATCTTTGAGAAACATGGAGAAAAAGCTTACTAAGACCTTTAAGCAATATGCCTAAAGATAGAGGAAAAAGGCAGTACAAGTACATCCACCATTAAATGAGAAAGAGATGACTGCACACTTTGTGGAAACACTACATGCCCTTGTTTATGGCAAGATTATAAGGAAAGCCATAAGGAACTTTGCTGATTTGATCATGTCCAAGGAAATGATCAAGAATGCAATCAAAAGCAAAAAAAACTTGGGAAAAAAGAGCTACTTCACACTAAAGGAAGAAAAATACTTGCAGATGAAAGAGAAGTGGTCTAACCCTTAACCTTCGAAAAGCATTCCACAAAGGATTTTATCTTTCACCATCTGTACGCTACAACCCAAATGGTTTACCCCTAGAGCTAAAGGATTTTACCTTTCACCATCGTATGCTATAAGCCAAATGGTTTACCCCCTAGAGGTAGTCTTGCATCAAATTCATACTTGAGTTTTTACCTGCTAGCATCTTTTCCAATGCACAACTCAACATCAAAGACCTTGATTGGACTAACCTATCAACCAAAAGGCTTAAAGAGTGCTCAAAAAGGACAGCAGGTAGTCAGGATAGAACCCTCATAAAATTAATCCTAATATCATACACTGAATTACTTCTTCAGCTTATCTAGGATCGATTAGTTACCTTAATCTACTCTGAACCTCTAAAGCCACTTTACCAGAAAAGTCATAACACCATTGCTTGAGGATATCATAGAGGGTACACTAGTCATTCTACAAAAGAATGTAGGGCTATGAAGAGAAAAATGTAATGTTTGATTGAAGTAAGGCAATTGGATCTTGATCAATTGTGAAACAAGATGCATGAACCTAAGAAAATGGAGCAATTTCAATTTAGCATGCTTCATGTGAAAGTTTTTGTCTTTAAAATGTCATTTTCCAAGAAACTAACTTGTTTTGAAAATTAAACCGCATATATGATGAAAGCATGATATTAAAAGTCTTAAGAATACTGGTGATTGCTTGCATTCTTTATCTTTTTTTCAAGTTCCATGCATAAAACTGACTATTTATATGCCCTAAAACTTTAGGGAGTCAGCTTTAAACCATGCCACATGACCACACCAGAACTTTCAAATGAACAAAAACCTTGACTTAGGCTAGGAACAATAAGAACCAATCTTTTGGAATTTATAGACCCTTTAGAACCATGCAAACATATATTCTCTTAAAGTCTTGTCAATGATAATTTGACACGTATCATGATTAAGCCAAAAAGCCATCCATCTCTTTCTCGACAACCTACCAGGCCATACCCTAAAAGCTTTTTAAATCACATCTTGAGGGTAATGCCACCAAATTAACCTACATCCCTACCACTACCTCTTGGTCCCTTGATCTCCTTTTATTTTGATAACTCTAAAAGTTTTTCTCGAAATATTTCTTATGTCCCTACCATGACCTCTTCATCCCTGATTCTCCCATTTCAAAATATTTCCCAAGAACCTTCCTCAAGGCATTTTTTGGGGACCTTTCATGACCCTATCCCTAGTTCTTCCCTTTAACCTTGATATCATGGAACTTGAATTTTTTGTCAATACAGAACATTCCTTATAGCTTGAATCTTAGCATTATATGATTTCTTATCAGTGCAAACCAAAATAGGGTATGCCCACGTGTGTAAAGTAAAAAGAGAGGAAAAAAGGGAACTAAGCCATGTTTTTAAAAAAATAAAAAAAATTAAAAATTAAAAATTGAATACACCAACATGTGATTAAAAGGTCCAAAATGTCTTTGAAGGAACTTTCTCTAAGAAATGGTTCTTCAAGTTTACAGAGTCATGTTTAAGATGAAAATGGCCATTTTTCATCATCCTCTATCAAATTAGAAAAACTTCCTTTTTTGCTACCCTTTTAAGCCTAATAAATTCATTCTTGTGAAATCCTAATCAAGATCACTTCCCACATTATGGGGGAAGGAAAACCTATTTAAGGAGCATAGGGACGAATATCCCACTTTATAATTCTAAGAACGCTCAACATTAAGGGGCAAATAGGAAAGGTACAAAGTTTCCAAAGTCTAAAATTCCCTCCAATGATGAAAAGTGAAAGAAAAAGAAGAAAGAAAAATGAAAAAAGAAAAAAATGAAAAAGCAAAATAAAAAAAATCAAGAAAAGGGAATAAAAGATTAGGAAACAAAAATATGGATACCCTCACAAAACAAAATGATCTTTGATCTAATCACCTTTAAATGCAATTTTTGGGCCTTTATACCTTTTCCTTCAAAAGCATGAACCTTCACCTATCTTACGATCCTTAAAAGTCTATTTCAATCAAACAAGGCCATATGAACTAATGAACCCATTTTTCGGGAGATTATTCTTTTGATAAATTTTGAGCCCTCTTAATAATCATGATGATGCAATAAAAAAAAAAGAAATCAAAAATAGAAAGATTGAGGTTCTAGGGTGAAAACCTAAATGGGTAGTCTAGAGTGAAATGGTGAATTTTTAATGCCACACATAGGGTTATCGAGATCTTGACAAGGAAATGATCATTCCAAAGAGATCCATGAACATGTCCAAAGTGTCATCTTTAGAGGGGTTAATTCTTAAGATTACATTCATCACCTTTCCAGATCAACCTTATAATCCTTAACCCATTATGGCCAATCTTGGTGCCAATTAAAGAATCACTGGTGAAAGGCTTCAAAGAATCTTAAATTTATTTGGTTTTTAAGGAATTCATAAGGACTGGTCCATTTGTGAGCTTAGGAAAAAAAGAATTCATTTCACTTATCCTGAAACTTTCTTGAAAATCCTAATTGCCATTGAAAAAATCTTCTAACCATAGATCAATAATCTTCAAGAGACTCAAATATCATACTAATTAGTGAGTTTTCATCAAGTGAACATTTTAAAAAAAGACAATAGATTTTTCAATCATGGGGGAAAACTAGGAGTAGAATGCTTCTTAATTAAAGAAAAGAAACATCAAGAAATGTTAAGCTAGACTTAAAACAAACTAGCTACAATCTCAACCTCTACACCTTTAGTAAGCACACATGTCATCCTTTATGAAAATATGCATCGTTTTTGCATAGGTATTTGAGCGTCACTCATTAATATACACTTCACTTCAAGCTTCATATCAATAATGGCTAGTCTTGGTGTTTGCATTCAAAGGCATCAGCACTCATGTGAATATAGGAACACTAACACTCTCATGTATTCTCACCCACCTATAATTATGTTTATGTGCACCCTCATTTAGAAGTATTTTGCACTTAGGTGCATATATATTGTAAAGCATTTGCATTCATGTGCATTTTTTCTAGCATACAGTAGCACTCAGAGGCACCTATGTCACAGGCATTTGCATTCATGTGCATTTGCATTCTAGCACATTTGTATTCATGAACATTCACCGTGTTATCTTGCATGCATGTGCATCACTCCATGTGCATGGGTAGCTTGATACCAAGCATACTATCAACTTACTCACATAACATGATGTTCATGCCTAGAAATGACATTCATCACATACATCACATCTCTTTTCTTGAAGGTGTCAACCAAAAGCCTTCAAAGCCACTTTTGAGGATGTTACTACAAAAATCTTCAAAGCCTCTCTTAAGGATATTTTAGCAAAACTTTTGAAGCCTCTCTTGAGGATATTTCTAAGATTTTCCAAAGCCTCTCTTAAAGACATTTCATAAAAAACTTTTAAAGCCTCTCTTGAGGCCTTTACTTCAAAAACCTTCAAAACTTCTCTGGAGGATATTTTAGCCAAACTTTTGAAGCCTCTCTTGAGGATATTTCTAAAATTTTCCAAAGCTTCTTTGGAGGACATTTCATCAAAAACATTCAAAGCCTCTCTTAAAGATGTTACTTCAAAAAACCTTTAAAGCCTCTCTTGAGGGTATTTTACTAGAGCTTTCAAGGCCTCTATTGAGGATGTTTCATCAAAAACCTCCATAGCCTCTTTTTAAGACATTTCATCAAAAACCTTTGGAGCCTCTCTTGAATATATTTTACCAAAACTTTTGAAACCTCTCGTTAGGATGTTTTTAATGTTTTCCAAAGCTTTCCCTAAAGATGTTTCATTAAATACTTTCAAAGCCTCTCTCGAAGACATTTTCACCTTAACATTCAAAGCCTCTAAAAATCTGAGTGCCCTAGGGCATAAGGCCACCTTACCAATCTCATAAAAGAGAAAACATTTAAAGAAGGCCAAAATAGACCATTGGATTAGGCTTTTAAAATCATCACCTTTGCACCATTTGACATACGTTAGTATCCTTATGCACTATAAAACATTTAACATGCTTCAGGTACCAACTCCTACGCATAGAAGTCAAATTAATAAAACTTAAGATACAACTTCCTACTTTAAAAAACCTCAAAGGGCTCCAGGTTAGAACCTCTGACCTTACAAAGCCCACACAAACTAGTGGCGCCTATTTATGGTCAAACCCAAAAATTTACCTACCTTAGTCCACAAAGAGCTAGACACCTATCAAATCAAAGCTTGCATCAATTAATGGCACCTATTTGGGGTCAAACCTAAGAAACAACCTACCTTAGTCGACAAGAAACTGGACATTTATGGAGTCAAAACCCACGTAAGCTAGTGGCACCTATTTGTGGTCAAACCCAAAAAAACTACCAACCTCAGTCCCTAAAGAGCTGGACACTTATCAAATGAAAGCCTACATGGGTTGATAGCATTTATTTAAGGTTAAACCTAGGAAACTACTTACCTCAGTCCATAAAGAGTTGAATACCTATCAGTTAAAACCCACACAAACTGGTCGCACTTGTCTAGGGTCAAACCTAGGAAATTACCTATCGCAATCCATAAAGAGATGGATGCTTATCAAGTCAAAGCCCATACAAGCTGATAAAATCTATCTATGGTCAAACCGAAGAAATTACCTACTTCAAGGCCAACCAAGTTGGTCACCTATTTGGGGGTTAAACCTAGCAAACAATCTATTGGGGAAGTCAAACCCTATGAAATTCATCAAAATTTTCTTTTTTTACAAATATATTTAGCTTATCTTAATATAATACTAAATTGCTCTCTATTTTTTAGTAGGCACACAAAACCATCATTTTACTAAACAAAATGATGTCAATTTGTTTTTGTCCTATTCCTAATACTCAGCAATGGCCAAAGAGGGGCAGCTAGAGATACCTTATTTTATTCGGGCTAACTTTTGGCATCCCAAGACTTAGTTGAAAGGTGATAGAATCAAAAAATAAAAAAATAAACTGGGGATAATTATCGATTTTTTGAGAGGTCTAAAGTATCTATGGATCGTATTAAAAAAATGTAAAAATAAAGCATTAAAGGTCAATATTCGAGGTATCATCAGAGTCATTCAGATAAGTACACAAGTCAAGGTAAGGTAAGTCAGGATACCACAAGTACATGCAAGTTATATCAACGCCTAAGTATTGATATAAGTCTTTTGTGTTGCCAAAAATTTAAATTTTTATGTGTAGTATCGATACATAAGGGTTTGGTCTTAAGACCTAATAAGATGGATCGATACAATCCTGATTTGTATTGATATAGACCTTGGTAGTAGCTATAGCTATAATTTTTGGCAAAATGTATCGATACACAAGCTTGAGCATCGATACAAATTTAGGAGCATCGATATAGGGCTCTAAATCTTGAGACTGAAAACACTTTTTGCTCTTAGTATTGATACATACTTCAGTATATCGATACTCATGGGTAAAAGTTACTTTGTGTATCGATACACAATGTTTTATATTGATACATAAAGGTATTTTTGCCTAGTTCGAGTCATTTTTAGCCATTGCAACATTGATGCAAAATCTAATTTAAACATGCTTCTTGCACCAAATATCATTAAAATCCATACCAAGCTTCATCTTCGAGCTTATGATTGGATTTAAACAAAATTTTAAGGCCCAAATAGCCAATGACAAGGGATATTTCATGACATCATGCAATTTGTCAAATGGTAAGGCTGAGTTTTATGAATACTCAACTGCATAAAGTAGTCCTAATCCACTATTTTTACTAACCAAACCAATGGGTTTGCATTGAAGCTGAGCACAGTACCTGATCTCTACATGAGGTACATGTACCAAAACTTTAAAATGCCCTTGTTTTTGCATCTTTCGTTTTCATAATTATATGGCTATATAAGCCAACCTTGGACTCAACTGATAAAAACCGTACTGAAAAAAACATTCTTAGTAAGAAAAGCACTCACTTTCGGACATTTATTCAATATTCCAAAGCCACCAAAAACTAAAAAACTTTTATCCTTTCTCGAAACCCCTTAAATCCATCACCAAAAATCCTTTTGAAACCTTCATTTCACTTATTCCTTCTCAAAACTCCCTTTTATCCATACCTAACTAAAAAGCCCCTCCTTTTCATCACTATCTTACTGTTCAACCCTAGAAAGGTGAGTTCAAAGTTGCTAAACAGAGAAAAGGTTAAGACTTGAAACTTTTAATATTTTTTCCCCTTTGACTCTACATATTCTCTGAGTTTTCAACATTTTCATCATCTTAGTGACCTCTCCATGCTACCATGACCCTTCTAAGATTCCCAAGCATTATTGCCACCTTGTTTGTGGTAGTCTTAAGATGTTGATGCTTTCTTGATGCCTTGATGTTGCATGGTAGGCCAAAGATCTTATCTTTCATTTTGTCATCAAAATAGCCCCTTATTCATGCATTTTCTATCATGTTTCATCTATTTTCATATGTTTAACACACGCTTGAATGTTTTTCATAACATGCATTAAGTATGTTCATGCACTTTCTTAAACACTAAGGAATCTCATGGCATAAAAATGCTATCTTGGAAATTCCAGCATGCCTCTCTTTGCTTAAATATGTTTATGTCATCTTTAATAACATGATTTTTGATGTCATTCATGCAGTTATCAATTTCATTCACCTTATTTATCACCTCTTTGCATTTTTTGTCATCTTTTTTAGGTCAAAATGTTATCTTTATGTGTTTGCATGCTTCCTTATTTGTTAAAAATCTGGTTTAAAAAAAAAACCCAAAGTTAAGTCATGCTACCTTCAAATAATGGGGACTAGCATAGATTTAATGTTTTGATTAAATTGGTCCTTTAATCTTGGGGACACATTAAAACTTTTAAGTCTAGATTGATGGAAATAAATGTTTTTTTCTTTTGTTAAAGTATTAAGCCTTGATCTTGAGTCCAATATCCTCTTCAATGATATAGTTGACGGGTTGTTTCATCATCCCATACTACTTTAGGATTGTGGAATGAACTCGTGATGCCCATGTTACTTGTTCATTTTTGTCATGGACATTCGGATGTCCTATATTTAAGTCCATCCTTGAAAAAAACCCAAAAATACCAAAAAACTTCCCCTTTTTTTTTTACTCTGGTGACACCATATTGAGCTTGAAAAATTATTTTCGAGTCATAAATGATTTTTCTAGAATTTTCCAATATTTTTCCCTCAAAGGGCTTCAAAATCCTTTTCTAATGGTGTGTTGTTTGCCCTTGGATCATTCAGGATGAGAGAGTTATGCTTTTTTGAGCCTTTGCTATTTGAAACCCCTAAAACTAGCATGATGTATTCTGTTTGGTCTATTTTGGCTTGCCAAATGATTTTTCTAAAATTTTGAAATATTCTTACCAGAAGGTTTGGAAAATTTCTTTTTTAGAAAGGTATTGTTCAGGTTTAACGATTCTAGATGAGCTTGAAATGATTTGTCAAAGTTTAGTGCATCTTTTTCCCTACACATGCTGCCAGTGTCAAGATAGACCTAACTCCAAGAATTAATTCTACCTAAAAAATGATTTTATAGGATTTTTAAAATATTTTTATATTAGTCCTTATTGAGTTACCTTTCCAATAGTACCTGTAAACACCTCATTTTGTCTGGGCTAACTTTTGGCATCCTAAAACTTAATTTAAAAATGATAAAATTAGAAAATAAGAAATAAAAACTAAGGGCTAACTATCAGGTGTCATGTCCCCAAACATTATTAAGTGACATGGCGCCAAGTGAAAAAATTTTTTAGTAAGGTCTGAAATGCCTATGGGCCATATTAAAGAAAAATATATAAATGAGGCATTAAAGGCCACTTTTCATGGTGTCACCAGGGTTATTCAAATGAATACACAAATCAAGTTCCCATTGTTTGTGACTAGGTTAAGGTAACTCGGGAAGCCACAGTTATGCACAATTTATATTCATGCATAAGTATTGATGTAAGGCTTTTGTGTCACCAAAAATTTGAATTTTCACATATAGTATCAATACAAGAGGGTTAGGTATCGATACCTAAGGTGTGATATCGATACCCAGCTTATTTGTACCAATACAGACCTTGGCAGTACCTAAAGTTGTATTTTTGGCAAATGTATCGATACATAAGCATGACTATCGATACAAATCCATAGAGTATCGATACAAGCCTCTAAGTCTCAAGACTGATAATATTATTTTGCTCTTAGCATCGATACACAGCTCATTGTATCGATACTTATAGGTAAAAGTACCTTGTGTATCGATAAAACATGTTTGGTACATGTATTGATACACTAAGGCATTTTTGCCAGGTTTGAGCCACTTTTTCAGCCTTCAAAAATTTGATTTAAACAAGTTTTTGTGCTAAGAAACTATCATAAATCATTGCAAACCTCAACTATAGGCTTATGATCGGATTTAAACCAATTTTGAGAGCCCAAATAGCTAATGACAAGGGTTACTTTCATAAAATATATGGTTGTAAGAAGGCATGGTAGGCATATCTCTAGCCGCAGGCTATCACAACTTTTCTGCCACCCTGCTCAGCGTGGTAGAACCAATAGAGAGAAAATTAGCTAAGTATAGCAGGTAAAGATATCCCCTGGTGCAGGAGAAAAAGATAAAAAATGCCCTTGCTTTGTCCCCTAAAAGCATTAGCCAAGCATTGAATAAAAAAGACTTTCAGCCATTCTCAAGAGGACTTCCAGCTACCTCAAAAAAAGAAAAAGAAAAAAATCTCTCTAGTAATTCCCAAAAAACAAGAAAACATTCTCCAACAATCTCCAACCCTAAAAACTTTCCCAAAAACAAAAGTGTTCTATTGCCTTACACCTTCAACCTTCTTCCATACTTGTAGCTCCCCTTAACCACCACTAGAAAACCTTCAAAAACTTAACTTTCCTACGCGTTCACCCTTAAAACACCCTATTAGCCACCATATTACTTGAAAGCTTCTTCCTTTTATCCTTTTCTTGCTAAATAATAGCAAAAAGAGGAAAAAAAACAAAGCTTAAAGTCACTACTTTAGGAAAAGAGAAGAAGTTTAAGCTTTTTAGTATATTTTTTATCTGTTCCACATATATTCTATTTTTTTATTATCTGCATCTTTAGTGAGCCCTTTATGTTGCCATGACCATCCTAGGACTCTCATGCATTATTGTTACCTTGGTTATGGTAGTCTTAGGATCTTGATGTTCTTGTGATGCCTTGATGTTGCCTAGTAGACTAAACTTCTACTCTTTCATCCTATTATCAAAACAGTCCTTTATTTATGCATTCTCTAACATATTTCATCCATTTTCACATGCTTAAATTTTCACTTTAACATGTTTCATGTATATTCATGCATTTTCTTGCATTTTAAGGAGTTTCATGACATAAAAATACTGTCTTGACAACTTTAGCATACATTCCTATGTTTAAATATGTTCATATCATTTCCATGCATATTATTTGTCATCCTTCTACATTTTTTTCACCTATTTCTATGTCAAAATGTCATCTTTGTTTGCTTGCATGTTTAGTCCATGTTCATCTTGGTGTGTGTTGTAGCTATTCATGACATCTTTGTTAAAAATGCTTGCCTATTTCCCAAAAAACCAATTTTTAGAAAAATCTCTGAGTTTAGTTCATGCTATCTCTAATAGATGAAGAATAACATGGATTTAATGATTTCATAAAATTGGCCTTCCAATCATATGGACAAATCAAAAACTTCAATTCTGGATTCATGGTAAAATAAGTTTAAAAATGCTATTTTTCAAAAAAAAACCCTATTTTAGTTGTTAAAGTATTAAGCCTTGATTTTGATTGTAATATCTTTTTTAATGACATGGTTCATGTCAACGGGTTGTTTCATAGTCCCAAACTACTCAAGATTATGGAATGAACTTATGACACCCATTTTACTTTCTATCATGGATGTTCGGACGTCCTAGACCCGAGCCTATCTTTAAAAAAAACCTAAAAATATCGAATAGCCTTTTATTTTGCTCTAGCAACATTGTAGTTTAAGTTTGGAAAATTATTTTCGAACCATAAAATATTTTCCTTGATTTTTTTGACATTTTTCCTTTAAAGGCCATGAAAGTACATTTCAAAAGGTGTCTTGTTTGCCTTAGACCATTTCATTGGGGGAGTTATAATTTTTCAAACCTTTGCTATTTGAGACCTTAGGAACCAACATTCGATATTTTGTTTTGGCCATTCTGGCCTATTAGAAGATTTTTCTAAAGTCTTTAAATATTTTTCATAACAAGTTTATGAAATTCCCTTTCCAAAGATATTGTTCACAATTTAACAATCTCGAATAAGCCGAAAACAATTTTTCAAAGTTTAGTACGTCTTTTTCCTTACATATGATACCAATGTTAAGATAGACCTAACTTCAAAAATTGTTATGCTTAAAAAGTGATTTTCTAGATTTTAAGAATATTTTTAGGATTTTAGTATGTCTTTTCCCTTGCATATGATGAATATGAATGCTTTTAGAAACATGGCTTTGATGCATAAGGTTCTTATCATCATAACTCATTACTAACTTTGCAAGGCCATTGTGTTTTGTGGGCTTCATCCAATTAATGTTTGCATGAATGTCAATTACGCCACTATCATTAAGGAAAACCTTGAATCACTAACTATAGTTGTTGGCAATGTGCCCAGCACGCAACTTAAAAATTTTTTTCTTGATGAGAAAGTGTTCTTTTAATTGAGGATCTTTTTTTTTGACATAAAGGGAGTGAGAAAGAATAAGTTCTTGACCCTTAATCATGAGGGGAACTATAGGATGAATCACTCATCCAACTAGTCTTAGATGGCCACCATGAAGTGGCTAGGTTTACAATTTGGGCTAAGTGTGATCAGATGCCTATTAAAATTGATATTTCGAGTCACAAAACTCAAAACATTGATTTTGTGTTCTATTTGATCCAAAGTGTCGTTAGTTAGGTTTAGGAATTGGTTATGCATAGGAAAGTCTGAATCTCCCCGTAATAATAAAAATTGATGCCTTCTAGCTATACCTTAACTTAGTTTCAGTTTTTTTTTTTGTTTTGACTTGTCATTATTTCGATATAATCCCTTTTTATGCATGAATTTATGTCAAATTGTAAACCTAGGCTTTTAGGAAAATTTTAATTGCATAGAGATTTTTTATGAAAATAAACTCCAATTTTAAAATGGGATATTTCATATCAAGCACTAAAGGGAAACCGATATGAAACATTGCCTTTGATTTTTAAAAACAATTTAAAAATATGAATGTAAAATGAACACCGTACAAAGAAACGTGTTAGTAAAATGAAGTAATGAGATAATATCGTATAAAATATATTTCACCAAAAAAAAGGGATAGGACGATCAGAATGTATCTCATAATTATCATTGGCTATCTAGAAATAACGAAGTTAAAAATTTTTTAGACTTGAGGCATGAAAACCAAATTTGAGTTTCGAAAAGCTCAGAGAAAATTTGAGAGAGAGAAAATTCAATTTTTGATGATTTTTGAAAAGGGAAAGATTAAAAATTTTAGACTGACAAAAATTAACTATTTCATGAAAAAAGTGACATTTTGATATGATTTGCAATGTAGACACCTAATTTTATCGGGGCCCATTCTACGCTAGTAAAGCTCGATTCAAGACCCAAGTGAGACACACACATCTCTTGTCCCCAACCAATTTCTAACATCCGAAGACTTAATTAGAAAGTGATAAAATAAAACAATAAAAATAAAAAAAGAGATGACACAATGCTATAAATTTTTTTTTTTGGGAAGGTTTGAAGTGCCTAAAGACCTTATTGAAAAAAATATGGAAAATATAATTTACATGAATTTCATAATGATGTATCGATATATTTCATTTGTGTATCGATACATCATTGTGTTTTGGTTGTTTCAAACTTAGAACATGCATGTGCATCGATACAATGCATGTTGTATCAATACAATGTGTTTTGTATTGATACAATGTCAAGTTTTGTAGGTTTTTGGTTCTGGGAAAACACCTGTATGAATAAAACACCAATGTATCGATAGTGAGTGAAATTTTTCACCATGAACAAGCTTTTTACCTAAGTTTTCCTACATTTCACTTTCCTAATGGCCTTGGATCACTTCATACCCATACAAGAAATCCTTCACAAATATTCTTATATTGAAATGTAGGCATAAGGACCACCCACTGGATTAAGCCATTAAACTTAAATGAGCTTAGATTAAATGAATTTAATGGTTAAATCCAGCATTGGAATTAAATGGCACCTAGTTTGGTTGTTTTCTAACTATTTTGAGTCTAGCTTAGCTGAATTTCAATGGATGGCTATTTTGAGTTAAAGTTAAAGCATCTTCCTTACATGAAGCCTAGATATGGCCATTTAGAGTAAGGGTTCTCTTTGAAGGCTTGCAGCTAAAATTGTCCACTAAATTTAGCTAAAAACATGTTCCATTTAGAAAGGTTTCAGCACTTCATTAAACCATCTAGCCCTATAGAGATTGCTTATAATAAAGCTCAGTTTAGTTGTCAAAATAGGATAAACTTGCATAGGGATAAGATAATCAGCTAAGGGGTTTAAATATTAGTATATGCCTTAAAGCCAATAGGATTGAATTAGGCATATATAAGTTAATAATGAAAACCAATCACTTTTGTAGACACCCTATTTTGTCTTAGTCAACTTGCAAGCCATCAAAGGTCACCATTCCAGGTGTCATCGAGGTTGTCTAGATAAGCATGGATCAATTCCTTATTGATTCCATCCATATTAAGGTTTTTGAGGAGTTAAAAGTATGAAAAATCCATATTTTTGCATGCAAGTCTCGATAAATGACCTTTAAGTATCAATACAGGACCTACACATCATCAAAATCCTAAAACCACGTGTTGGTATTGATACAAGGGGTCATGTATTGATACACTTACTATTAGTATCAATATAGGAGGCCAAGTATTGTACACTTGCTCTTGTTGTGGATGCATTAAGCCTTTGTATCAATACAGAGTTATATCATAGCTAAAATCATGATTTTTGGCCAACTTGTATAAATACAAGTTGTGATGGTATCGATGCAACATGCTTTGTATCGATGCAACATGCTTAATGTATCAATATATTCTAGGTTTTTTACCTAGTTTATCGATACAAAACACATAGTATCGATACATATAAGCTATTTTGGCCTGATTCATGCCATTTTTCACACCTTTTCACCATGACATTGGAACATGAATTTAGTTATGATTTTGGCCATAAAAATATTCAATCTCAAACATAACTTCCTAAAAGTCATATGGATTTTTGGGCTTTAAGCATTGGATCATAACATTTTTAATAGTCTATTAATCTTGTTACAAGGGCATTTCATGAAAAATATGGATTAATCAAGAGCATGTTAGAGATTACTCATTATTTCAGTTTATGCATGGTTTGTTCCTACTACCAAGGATGTATATCAACCAATGGAAGGCTAAAAGTGTTCTCTTTGATATAATAACTCATCATTTTCTCTGCACCAAATGTCTTAAATACCCTACCTTTGCTAGGTTTTTGATGGTTGAAATTAAACATTATGTGCTTAGCAATGAGAGATTTGACTTATATTTTACATTAGCCTCTAGTCCAAAAAAAATCATTCTCGTAGCTTCCCTGGACCTCCACCAAAAACCCTTATAAAACCCTTTATTTCACACATTTCTCTTCTCCAACATCCTCGCTATTGATAATATAACACTGTAGCTTATTCCTGGCCACCTTTTCTTGCTAATATATAATGAAGGAAGGGAAGAAAGTGAGTGAAAAATGTTAAAGGTTTTCTACTTCACAACAAAAAAAGGTCTAGAAGTTGTTAGTAAGTTCCCTAACTTTTTCTACTTATTTTCCCTTTTCTATTCACCATCTCATCTTATCAAGCCATTTTATACTGAACATAACCTTATCTTAAGATTTTCATGCATTGTGGCTTTGGTTGTTGTAGGCTTAGGATCCTTGATGTTTTTTTAACCCCTTCACCATGTTTTTATGTTTATGTGCATGGTTTAACTTGGAAACATATTTTAATGCTGTCTTGAAATTCCAGTAAGTTGCTTTGGTTGTTTGAATATGTTCACAACATTTCCATGACATGATTCTTGACATTACGTATGAAGCTAATATCTCCATGCATCTCTTTGTCCATCTCTTTACATTTTTGTCATTATTTTCATGGCTATATGTCATTTTTACTTATTTGAATATGCTTCTTATGTTTAATGCCATGAATGTCATAGTTAGTTCACCACATGTTTGTCAATATGTTTGCTTCATGCTTGTCAAAAATTTATTTTTCAAAACCCCCAAGTTTGGTCCAAAGTAACTTTAATAAATGAAGATTAATATGGATTTAATGTTTTCCATCAACAGGCCCTCCAATCTTAGAGAAAATCAAGGTTTCCATGTTTGGATTTAAGGTTAAATAAGGTTAAATATTCTAATTTTCAAAAAAAGAAAGAAAAGCTTTTTGTTAATAGCCCTAACTTGTTTGTACTTTGATCTTGTTGTCTAAAGTTGGTTGTGAGTGACATGATTAATAGGCTATTCTATCATCCCAAACTACTTTGTGAATGTGCGAATTAGTTTATGAAGCCACTATCATTGATCCCCTTGTTGCCACAGACATTTGAATGTCGTCAACCCCAGTCTAGTTCTAGGAAACTTGAAAAAACTGGTAACATTGTAGTCATGACTCAAAACCTTAAACAATTTTTCAAAAATTTTTAATATTTTCCCTCAAAATGCATTGGATTATCTTTCCAATGGTATCTTGCTTGCTCTTAGATTATTCTGGATAAGAGAGTTACAATTTTCTAAACCAATACTGCTTGAAACCCCTGAAATTAGTGATTTACATTTTGGTCAAACCATTTCGGTCCATCAGATATGTTTTTGGATTTTTAAAATATTTTTCCTAAAAAAATTCACAAAATTCCCTTTCTAAAAAGTTATCATTTGTGATTTTATGATTTTGAATAAGCTTGGGATGATTTTTCAAAGTCTGTTGCATCATATTCCTTACATCTGTTGCCAATATCAAAAAAAATTTTAACTTTAAGAACTATTTCCACCTAAGAAAATGATTTTCTAAAATTTTCAAAACATTTTTACGTTAATCCTTATCGAGTTATCTTTCTAATGACACCTAACCTGATCTCTAGCACTTTCATATCAATAGAATAAGATTGAAAGGGGACTAGTACGAAGCTGTCCCCTATTTTTGATATTTTTTAGAATTAATTAATTATTCCAAAATCTCTCTCCAAGGTATTCAAACGCCCCAAGTAAGTCCAGTCTACCCTTATTGAGTCTAAAAAATACATGTCAACCTTTAGGTTTGGATTAAGGCATGAACATATTTTAGTTTTGTTAATTTTCATTTTTTATGGATTTTCAATTTTAAATAAAAATTAACATTGTTAGTTACTTGGTAAATTAACCAAGTAACCTTTTATTGAAAAAGTTAAAAGAGCTAGTATGTTGCTTAGACTTATACGTTTAAATGTTTGTGATCTAATGAACATAAATGTTAAGAGAGGATACTTTTACTTTGTTACATTTACATATTATTATTCTGAGTATGGTTATGTGTATTCATTGAAACAGAAAGTCTAACCTTTGAAAAGGTCAGAGAATTCAAAAATGACATTGAGAAATAAATCGCAAAGCATCTTAATGCTAAGATTTGATTGTGATGGAGAATACTTAAGTCATGAGTTTTTAGGTTATCTAAATGAGAATGTGATTCTATCCAATAGAGTCCTCTAATAACACCACAATGTAACGAAATTTTTGAAAAAAGAAATCAAACTTTATTAATGATTCAATCCATGATAAACAATTATAATCTTTACATCTCTTTTTAGGGCTTTTCATTTGAAACAATTGTTTAACTTTTAAATAATGTTCTAACTGAATCCATTAACAAAACATTACATGAGATATGACAAGGTAAAAAACCAAACTTGTCATATCTTAGAATTCAGGCATGTGATGCTTAAGTGAAGCATGCATAACTCGATAAGTAAAACAACCTAAAACCTCAAGAAAATCTCAAAACTCAAAATGATGGCTTTTCATAATTAACATTGTCGTCAGTGTTTCAACCCTTGAAACAGTCTCCATTCTCTCCTCCATTTCCTTTTAGTTTTTTCCTTTTAAACAATCTAAATGTCCTTTAATAGTTTAAGCCTAAAGATTCCCAAATAAAACTTAACTTTTGATTTTAGCTTTGATTATGGGTTTTTTAAGCTTGATTGTTTTTATTATTGCTATTTTTTGTATTTTTTTGGTTTTGAATTTTGGTAGATAAAAAAATAGGATTTTTTATATTGTTATATTGGTCTTAAATAGTGGTTTGGTGGAGGTTTTAGGTGTTGTTGATGGTGATTTATGGCAATAGATTGATGGTGGTGATGGGTTTTTTTAGTATTGACGATGAAGATTAATAAATAAAGAGACTAGACTGAGTTTCTATTTTCTAAATTTTTTATGGATATCATCTCCCCTTTATTGTTCATTGTGTTAAGGGTTTTAAGGGAGTTAGTGATGCTTAATGAAAGGTTAGGACATAGGACAATGTTTGGATGTTTGGTATTTAGGGGAAAATAAAGTGAAATCGATGTGTGAGGGTCAACATACATGCTTGTTCATAACGTAAAATAAGTAAAAATATAGATCATTAAGTAGTGCAATTGAAATATAACATTAAAAAATCAAAAAAAATTATCAAAACTCTCATGGCTCATAATAACAAATTTTGCATGTAAGTAATCAATAAAACAATAATGATAAATGTAGACATTTAATTTTGTACAAGTCCCCTAATTAGTTTTCCTTACTTTTGACTACCTGTAGATACCAAGCCCTTCAGATAAAGAAAATGGAAAGATCACCAAAGTAATCAGAGTCAAAATAAGTCTCAAATATAAATGTCCAACTTGAAAGTCAAAAAGAATTGAAAAATGACTCAAGCCATTAATCTGATGGTCCGGGTCAAGTAAATCCCCATTTCTGCTGGAATGCAATTAAGATGTATGTTAACCACAATAATGAATATCGAGGATGAAATTTGGCTTTGTAGATTTGGGTAAGAAGTAAATTAAAAAGAATGAATCAAGATAAACTAAAAAGAATTTTCCACCTAAAATCAAGTCATAGATGAATTTCATGTGCCAATTGGGCCTAAAAGTGATGGACCATGATAGAAAAAATTGAATTAAAAAGATGATGGGATAAAATTGTAAAAGAAAAAGATGATAGTGTTGTTTTCTAATTAGGACATTAAATGTCAATTTTAGTACATAGGTTTTCATATGAGAGAGGCTAATGTATGAAGGGGGAGATAGGTCTAAGGAAAGCTTAATGAAAGGAAAAAATGATAAGGATATAGCTTATACGTGATTTAGTCCAGGCTTGATCTTTACCCAATTTTTCTCTTCATTTTCATACACTTTTCACTTGGATACTCTTTTCAACAAAAAAAAATCAAGCAGCCAAAATAAAAAAATAGAGAGAGAGAGAGAGTATGTCGGTGCATATCCTTGAACCAATTGGATTAGGACATAGAATATGTGGTCAAATAACAACATGCATGTTACTAAGTTGGAGTAACATAGGTTTTCCTTCATGTTAGTGGCATATTCACACTCATACAAACACTAATTGGATGAAGCCTCTGAAACATAATGACCTTGCAAAGATAGTAATGAGTTACGATAATAAGATCCTTGTGCAACAAACCTGTGCTTATAAAAACATTCTTAGCCATCATATTGTCAAGATAGGGCATTGATAATGCACAAAGACTTGTATATGTGAAGCCTTCATGCATTGGATGCATACAACTCTTTGATTACATAAAATTTAAAGTATGTTAGATATTTGGGGATAGCATATGGGTGCTTATCTTTTGGAAACAAGTTCACCGACACATTGCCTGAATTAGAACTCCATTTGGTTTAAGTCACTCAAATGTCTATGGAAGATGTTCTCATGTGCTAGTCATGTATATTAGTCCTTAGACTTGTGATACCAGGTCATCTTGCACATGGAGTATCATATGTAGAAATCATCATGAACTGGTCCACAATGGATGAATACCTGAATAAAGGTGGTTTTAGGTATAATATGAAAGATACTAAAGATGGATGAGTGATCCAAAAAGGATTCATCACTTTGAGTGACATTGGAGACATATCTCAAATGATCTTGACTATGGTTAATTAGATTAAATTCTCTAGCTAAAGCATAATGAATTATGATGAATGGTTCCTTATTGATTCATGATTATTAGCCATGAGTTTCAAGATCTAACATAGATAGAGGTTTGAGTAGACAATGCACCATGCTTATACTTAATCTGGGATATCTGGTGAAAGATCATAGTGCACTGATAGGCTACTATCGCAACGTGGCTGGGACATAAATCCCATCCCATTGGCCTTAAAAGCGGATGAATTTGTCATCTCTATATATTTATGTTTTATATTTGTGTTTTGGGACTAAGTCATTGACATGAATCATTCACTTAACTTAACCTAAATAGTCATTATGAAATGACTTTGTCATGGAGTTGCCACCAATCTATTTTGGCTAAGAAGATTGGCCACCTATTAGAGTTCATATTTAGAGGGTACAAAACCTTCAAAAACAAACTTTAAGGTCTATGTTTACCAAAGATCGTGTGAAAGGGTTTGGGAGTCAGCTACAATCATGAGTAAGGAACGATCCTTCTTATGGTGCTCAAAAATTAATACCTCTTATTACGTGTTAATTTAAATCTCATTCTTTATTTAGTTTTGGGATTTAATTTAATTATACTTCCAATATTTCCAAACTTTCCTAAGCTAATTTTATTATTTTGTATAAGAAAATCAGGTTTTTAAATATCTTTCAAAATAAATATGTCATTTGTACCCCATTAGATGAAACCAAAGAATTATGAAGTTTTGTTTTATGATGTTTGAAAAATCCTAATTTTACTTTTTTTGAGGAGATATCTCATTATTAAAATAATCCTTGAAACCCTTCCCATTTGCTAGGAGACATTTCGCGTACTACTTTAACTCGAGGACATTACCTCAATTTTATAAAAAAATGATAAAACTTGCCTTAAGACTCAGTCTCGATGAAAAATACAAAAACTAGAATTTAAGGACTCAGACATGGTCGAAGAAAGTAAAATATCCCTTAAAATGCACCTTCGACATAAGAGTATCCCGATAACCCTAAAGGACTATGTTTTAAGATAAATTACTTAAATGTCCTTAAGGTATACCTTTGACATGAAAGTATACCAGCAACCCTAAAAGAATCGATATCATCATGAACTAACCAACCTATCCCTAAAGTGCACCTTCGACATGAAAATATCTTGATGACCTTAAGGACTCGGTTCTAAAATAAATTACTAAAATATGCCCTAAAGCACACCTTTGACATAAAGTATCTTGGTAACTCTAGAGGACTTGGTAATGATGAGGAATGATAATCATACCCTAAAAGGGTAATTGGATGGCAAACATGACCTAAAATGCAAAAATTGCTAGTAGGTCCTTAAATTTCTTTAAATTAGACTTTAGGCTCAAAATTGCTAAAAAAAGCTAAAAATGTTCCCAAAATGTTCAAAATCCCCTAAATGGGTACTTTAATGTAAAAAATGACCTAATTAGCCCTAAAATGCAATACTTCGCTAAATGGTCTCTAAACTTTCCAAAATTGCAACTTGGTCCCTAAGTGATTTAAAATGTAAGAAATGACCTTTAAATAAAATCAAAATGCATCCAAAGTATTTCTAATTTGCCTAACTATATTCAACCAAGCAAGGGAAGGTCTACAAAAAACTTTTCAATTTTACAACTTGGTCCTTATATTTTCCACAATTGCTAAAAGGCCTTAAATAAACAAATCAATATAAATGACCTTAAAAAATCAAAGGACAAAATTCACAGAATCATCCCTTAGATATGGCCAAATGGAGAAAATAAAGAAAGAAATACTTTTATGCCGAAACTCACTTGTGTGTAGTTTTAAAAATGGAATCTAGCATACTTGGATGAATATGTCTACATGCTAAGCATACTTTTAATCAAAACTCTAAAACTTGAATCCTATAAATCTAAAATACATCAAGAATATTCATATATCAGCAAAGCATAAATCATGTAGCACAATTTTGGGAGTAAACAAAATGAATAATAAATAGATAAAAAAAAGTAGAATAAAAATAAGGTAAAATCATGTGAACATGCAATAGCATCAATATTCCAACAAAAAATAAATAACACTCAAGTAAATAAATAATAAAAAATAGTGACAACATAATTTGGAATGCATGCATAGAGCATTATTTATGAGAAATCTACATGAAAATGACAAGAAAATAAAATAAAATATGAAAATAATTACATGCTAAAATGAACATTAATTTCACCAACGTATATTTTCTTGATAAAAATCAAACCATTGTTGAAGAAAATAAAAGACAAACTATCTAAGAGAAGGAAATTTTTCATAGCTTTCATGAGCATAAATATTCCCTAAGCTAACAAGAAAAAAAAAAAGATGAATGAAACATAAAAAAGAAATTGCAAAGATGAGATTTTAGATAGAAAAATACCTCAGTAAGCTTTTTTAAAAAAACCTTTCTAATTTAAAGAAAACTTATGAAGATGCTAGGAAACTATTAACAAAAGCTAAGAAGGCTTCATGAAACAAACTCCCTATTTATAAGGGGAGTAACTTGGCCAAGAGAGGGAAAACCCTTTTTTGGCCGAATTTCCCCTTTTTTATTGAATTTTATTTTGTTTTTGTTAACTTGTTTGGTGAAAGATCATTAAGGCTTTGTAATAATTTCCCATACTTTTGCCATAATCCATCACGCCTTTGTCATATTATTTTTATAAGCCACACCCTATTGTCATGATTTTAGCTAATTTAGATGGCAAGATGATGATATGATGCCTATGGCCTAACGTAATGGTTTAGTTAGGATGAAATCAGTTGGAAAAGAATTCAATTCCAACTAAATTAATTTTCATGTAACTAAATTAGCAATTCTAAAATTAAAATAAATTATGTACAAAGAAATTTAAAAGATAAATTTACATGCATAAAAAAAATCTTGGAGGTAAAGGAATAAATAAAATCAAAGTGCAAAAATCCAAAATGGAAATTCTAACATTGAAAGGCTTAAATTGCTTCAGATTCAAATTCATGTATTCAAGAAATAAAGTTAAATTCCACATGATAAATTCAATTAAGAATTTACCAAGTGGAAAATCCAATTGAAAATCCATAGAGAAATTTTTGGACCAAAATAATTTATGTGCATATACATTAAAGAAAAGAAAGTTAATGGGCTTTGTTTAGAAATGCTGGAGAATTAAAAATGGGCTTGGTGGGTTTGTTGGAGAATGAAAATAGGCTTGATGGATTTGTTGGAAAATTAGAAATGTTGGAGAATTAAAAATAGGCTTGGTGTGTTTGTTGGAGAATTAAAATGGACTTGGTGGATTTGTTAGAAGCTATATAGGCTTTTGGGCCCATTAGCTAAATTTAAAATTTTGAGCCAATGTCATAGGAAAAATTTTCCTGGCCTATAAAAAACAAATAAATACATAGAAAATATTTAATATGTGAAAATTCAAATAAAAATTTTCATGCAAAAATTTCAAGTAAAGGAAATTTAATGCACCAAGTAGGAAATTTCATATTATGAGAAAATAAAATTAATGGAAAAATTCTTGAATGAAAAGAAATGAAATTCCATGTTTGGAGGTCTTTGTTTCCTATTTGTTTTTGTTCGAAAAGAATTCCATGTAAAGAGATATCTACATTTGAATCACAATAAAAAATTTAAAAAAATCCCACATGTTAAGCTATAAAAAAAGGTTTTGTAAATAAATTAGGAAATTTTATGTGTGAAAAAGAGCAGTTAAAAATTTCAAACTCGTAAAAAGTTCACAAGAAAAATCCTTATAGAAGAAAATCTATATCCAAAAAAATGAAAAATTTATAAAATGAATTAAAGTTTTAAAAAATTGAACTTGTATTAATTTACTGAAAGTGTTGGAAAAAGTTAAAAATTCTAAACTTAGGGAAATTCTATAGAAACATTTTATAGAGTAGAATATTTCATATTTTGAAAACAAAAAAATTTTGAAAATGGATCCAAGTTTAAAAACAAAGGAGTTGAATGCAACCATTTGCCTAAAATATCAATCAGTAGAAGTAAAATATTTAGAATTAGAGATGATCATTACCAAAAAAATTTTCACAAGCAAGAAACTGACGTACTGTGAAAAATTTAAAATTAATTCATAAATTTGATAACTTGACACCTCATGGTATACAATGCCAACATGAACTTTTTTTAAACATTTTGGATTTTTTAGAGTAAGTATCGGCATCAATACTACAAGGGTATCATTAAAAATATACGATGATTGACTTCCAAAATTTCACAAAAATATCTAAAAATTTTCCAAAAATGAGAATTTTGTTCATGACATGTGTCTAAAAATAAATTTCAAAATTCCTTGAAAAAGTATTTAAAAGCTAATTTCTCTCCTTAATACTCATCTTTTTTATTTGAGATTTATTCCCTATAACCCTTGAGATGGCAATTTTTCAATCAGTCACATAAGCACCCATTTAGACATGACTAAATAGGTCTCTAAAAGGCTTAGTCCTCACGGAGGAGGTCAATATTAGGAATGCCCTAAGGATGAAAAACATTTTGATCATATGCTAGTTGAAACCAGTCTTACCTTACTACCAATGTTTGGTAATATCTTGCACTTAAATGGACTAGCCCTTAATTTAGGGAAACTTTGAACTAATTATTCATAGTTATATACTCAAAGTTTCATTATATTATTGCTATTCTGTCCTCATTTAGATTTATAAGTTAAAGTACATGTAAGCAAATATGGCTCACTGACTATTAGTGTTTATATATTAGAATGTTGCATTAATGTACTTTATGTAAGGGAAGATAACTTTTTAAAGTAAGTAGTCTAAATTGATAGTCCATAGTTTATGGGGTTAATGTGAGCAATTAACTCATGTTAAGACTATTATGTCATCTAAATCCAATAAGGTAGATGGCTTATCTTAACTATCTAGAGCAGTTTGACTCTTGAGTAGAGAAATAGATATATTGCCTAGAGGTGACAATGCATCAAATCAAACCAAAGTGCAATTACTCCATTAATAGCCTATTTACTTAGATTAATTCACTTTTGACATTCATTGTGTAATTACCTCAATCCCGAGTAAGTAATTAACTCTATATGTATAACCTATGTATTTTGATATTCCAAATGCTAAAGCGTCTTAATGTAGTAAGCTACTAGATCAACTCTGTTAGCTCAAGGAAAGCATTGAACCGAGATGGGGTGAATTGGTTGTTAGAAAAACTTGATAAATTTGAAGTAAACTAAAAATAAAAATAGGTTGAGGGTAAGAAAAACAAACACTAAATGTATAGAGGTTTGGTCCTTGAACTTGGCACCTACATCCTATTCTCATAATTCACTAAACAAATTGTTACCTTTAAGGCTAAGGTATAACCTTACACCACTATCTTTTAAGGCTTAGATAGAACCCTTCAATCCTTTTGAGAATTTTACCCCAAATTCTAAAGTATTTTCACTCACTTTCACATAACCCTTTTTGTAATTTGAATGAAGTATTTTGCAAATAAGTTAAACCTCAGTAGGTAGATGTTTGCTAGAATTTAAGTATAAGGTGAATGAGATACAAATAGACTTGAAAGAGTATAAATTTAATGCAATTAAAAATGAAGAATTTTGAAGATCTTTGAGCTTTTGTTGTTGAATGCTTCAATGATTTTTGTATCTCTACTTTTTCATCTATTGGGAACCTCTATTTATAGGTTAAAATTGATTCATAGACATTAGGCATTTAATATAGTGGTTGGAGAGCTGTTGTAGCCTTCATAAATGCTTGTTGCCATTTAGACCTGCACTATAGCATCAATACAATACCAATAGTATCAATACAAGAATAAAAAAAGTAACCGTTATAGCTTGTTGTATTGATATAGGAAACTGAGTATCGATACCAAACAAGCTGTATCGATACTAACACACTTGTATCGATACATTTGAAGGTTTTAGTCAAACCTTGGTTACTGCTAAGCCTTGTATCGATACATATGGGGTGAGTATCGATACCAAGTAGGCTATATCAATACAAACACACTTGTATTAATACATTTGAAGGTTTTAAGCATTGTATCGATACATTTGTTCTTTGTATCAATACATACCTTAAAAATCCTTTGTAAAATGATTTTTCTTGACTTGATATTAACATAAACATATCTAAAAAATATTCTAAGTATAACTATATATTTAGGAACATATATTTTTGATAAAATACAAACTTAGTACTTTTCAAAATGTTTTTCAATTTTAACACAAATACCAAGTTGAGTATAAATTAATTTAGCTTAAGTTGTTTGTTATATCAAAACTGAATTCAAAGTTAACAATCTCTCCCTTTTTTATATAACAAAGCTTAAGATAAATTTGCTTGTTTTTTAGAAAAACAACTCCTCCTTAATAAAGCAATGGTTTTTAAAAGTTTAAATTTAAGAAATCAGGTCCTTTAAAGCTACAACATTTCAAATTGATAATATTGCCCAATATTGAAAAATCAAGCTAATGTTCAATATCAACATGTTATTTGGGTTCCAACATGACAATATAATCATGATCAAGTGCATAATAAATTCATGGAAGACATATATAGCAACACATTGCAAATTTATGGCATTTCTCCTGTTTTTTGTTAAATCAAAACATAATTCAAATATGAGTAAAAGCAATGGAGGAAATGCAATTATAGTAGGCAAAGCAAAGACGAATTCATTGAGGATAAGAGGTTAAATATATAAGCAAAAGATGTTCAAAGGAATGGAAAGGGTTTAAGAATCTTAAAGTCCTAAAAACATAAAGATATCCTACAAGGAGCCTAATTGGACTAAGCAACATCGAGTGAAGGATCCTCGATGGGTGGAGAAGTAGGCAGAAGGGCATGAGGAAAAGTAGTCAAAAAAGCATGGAATTACTCCGTCAAAGCCCGGTGACAATGCTCGAGAGTAGAAAGATAAGCATCGATAGTGTCAAAGCAATGATCGAATCATCCCTCCCATGCATCAAGATGGCCCATAATAGAAGCATACATAGTATGAATGTCCATGGGTGCAGATGACAAGGTAGCAAGAGCCAAAGGTGGAAGAGGCTCATCATGTTCCCTATCATCATCATGATCATCAAGAGCAGAAATATTCGATTGCTCAAGTGGTGGTTGTCAACGAGCCTTGGGAACTAAGTTGGCACCTTAAATTTTATACCTGACGAGCTCTATGGATTTGTGACCAATATAACAGTAAGTGGTTACCATAATCCTAAGGTCGCACGAAAGATCAAGACCTTGAGTGTCAAAGTAGTAACTCAATGCCATGCCGTGGAGGAGGCAATGACAACCACGAACACAAAAAACAAAGTCCGTGAAGATGAAATGGGCTAAGTTTGGATGATTCTCGATTTGAATCATATAAAGCCACCAATAATCCATGTTGGTAATCAGGGTATTTTTGGTGCCGTATGGATGGAGCACATGTGAGATGATAAGATGGAGTAAATGATCAACAAGAGGAATGAGCGTAGCTTTGTTGTTTGAGGTGCACAAGGCAACGAGGGTCGAACCTTCATGGATTACACTTTTATTTAAGAAACCGAAGGCAGATATGAAAGAAGTCAAGTTAATGATAAGATCTTATCCTAAAAGATAGGATCAAATAGCAATGACATGATCATGATCATCAATGATAAGAGAGGCATTGCTAAAGAATACAAGAACAAGATTCCCGCGAATGAAACATTTAGAGAAAGAAATTTGGTCCATTCAAAGGTTTCAAAAATTTGAAGGTAGAGACAACTAATAGACCAAAGAAAGTGAAGTTAATGACTCGATATTGTTGGATAGGCATACGGGCATAGATGGTGGTGAACCACTCATGAGCCTATGCATCATGGAAGCATAGGTCAAAGAATGATTGTGTTTGGGTCGAAGGTACTTAATGAGCAATAGAGGTGGAAGCATGGGTGACAGGTCATTGACGATGGGTGGTTTGTTTGGTTTTTGGAGCCATGTAGTGTTTGAAGGTGGTTGAGGAATTTTGTTGAGCAGGTAATGGCACAGTGGAATTGGATGGTGATTCAGATAAGTGGAAGAACAGATTAAAGTTAGTGAAGTGTGTGATGTCATTGAGTGGATTTCAGATGAAGTGGGTTGGGTTTTGATGAGGTTTGTTGATTATGGTCGTATAACAGGTCAAGTAGGTTGAATGGGTAAAATGCTAAGGACAAGCTGGTTGGGGAAAATGGTCGAGCACATAGTGGGCGGTAAGTTTTGGCAACAATTTGGTGTAGTATAGGGAGTAAATCTACAAGTAATCATAATAACAGAGTAGGGAAAGACTTAGGAATGAAAAAAAAAATTGAAATATGTGAAGAAATTTGAACAAAGTTGATGGAATTCAAAAAGAAAATGTGATGGTTAGGGTGAGGGAAGGTTTCAAATTTTTGATGTTTTAGATGATAATGGGTTGATTTTCAAATAGGTTTGGTGAAATGTGATGAAGTTAATCGGTTTATGGATCAAGGATTGTGAGAAAAATGTTAGGAATTAAGTTTTAATGATTGAAGGTTGAGTTAGGGAGAGGATGCTAGGGATAAGAAGGAACAATGCTTGATACAATAAGCTTTCCACACGTAAGGTGTCCTAAATTAATAGTAAGTATCGATACAAAGAATATTGCTGGGTTTTGCATTGATACAAGGAGCTGGGTCTTGAAACTTAGAACAAATGATCTGTATCGATACAGGTTGTGGAGTATCGATATAGTGTATTGATACTTAGAGTCAAGTATCGATACAAAGAACAAGTCTGGGTTTGTATCGATACAATGGAAACTGGTCTCAATACAGGGAAAAAAATATGCTAGTATCGATACGTATGGCCTAGTATTGGGTCATTTCCATTAAAATGGCATCAAATTAGGCATATTTTTTACCCAATTGTCCTTTAAAAAACATTTGAAAATTCAACTTGAACCAAAATTTTCACATCAAAATCATTTAGCATGGACAATTCAAAATTTAATTAAGAGATAACAAGATTATTCAAAAATTCATACAAGTGCATAGCATTAAACAAGTAGATATGTTAAGCTAGCTTTTTAAACTAAGCATGATGCAAACAATATTGAGGCAAGGTATTAGGATTTTATCAAATTATGAATTTAGGGTGCATTCATTAAGCCAATTTCTCTTCTAATTATACAAAATCTATCCTTGTCAAGTGGTTTAGTGAAAATATTAGCTAGTTGATGTAAAGTATCAATGAATTTAAGCATTATATCACTTTTTTGCACATGATCTCTAATAAAGTGATGTCTACTTTCTATGTGCTTGGTTCTAGAATGTTGAATTGGATTTTTGGTGAGAAAAATGGCTCAGTATTGTTACATTTAATTGGAATATGATCCATGGTAATGCCAAAATCCTTAATTTGTTGTTTTATCCATAAAATTTGGGAACAACAATTTCCTGTATATATGTATTCTGTTTCAATTGTGGATAAAGCAACACTATTTTGTTTCTTGGAGAACCATGATATGAGCATATTTTCAAGAAATTGACAAGTATCGGAAGTTCTTTTCCTATCAATTTTACATCTACCAAAATCTGTATCCGAATAAGCATGTAAGACAAAAGATGATTCTTTTGGATACCATAAGCCTAGATTGGGACTGTCTTTAAGGTATCTAAAGATTCTTTTCATGGCAACTAGATGTGACTTCCTTGGTGATGATTGTTATCTAGCACACAAGCATACACTAAACATTATGTCGGGTCTACTTACGGTAAGATATAGCAATAAACCTATCATAGACCTATAAAGTTTAAAGTCAACAATTTTACCTTTTTCATCCTTTCTAAGCTTTGTTGAAGTACTCATAGGTGTGGAACAAGGCTTTGCTTTATCCTTTTTGAACCTCTTAAGTAATTTCTTGGTGTACTTTGCTTGATTAATGAAGATGTCATCTTTTGTTTGTTTAATTTGTAGTCCCAAGAAGAATGGAAATTCTCCCATCATGCTCATCTCGAACTTACCTTGCATTAACTTAGAAAATTCTTGACAAAGAGATTCATTAGTAGCACCAAAGATAATGTCATCAACATAAACTTAAATCACTAAAATGTCCTTGTTTTTTATTTTTATAAAAAGAGTTTTGTCAACATTGCCTCTATTAAAACCTTTTTCAATTAAAAATTTTGAAAGCCTCTCATTCCATGCCCTAGGTGCTTGCTTTAGTCTATACAAAGCTTTTGAAAGTTTAAAGACATGATTAGGAAAATGATGATTTTCAAAACTGGGAGGTTGCTCAACATAAACTTCTTCATTATTGAAACCATTTAAAAAGGCACTTTTGACATCCATTTGATACAACTTGAAATTATTAAAGCATGCAAAGGCTAAAAGTATTCTAATGGCCTCTACTCTAGTTACAGGGGCATAAGTTTCATCATAATTAATTCTTTCTTCTTGACTATATCCTTTAGTTACTAATCTAGCCTTATTTCTAACTATTGTTCCATTCTCATTAAGTTTGTTCCTAAAAACCCATTTAGTACCTACGATGGGATAATTACTAGGTCTCTCCACTAAATTCCAAACTTTGCTCCTTTCGAATTGGTTTAACTCCTATTGCATGGCCATGATCCAACTATCATCCTTTAGAGCCTCATCTAAATTCTTGGGTTCAATTTATGAAAGAAAATACATAATTGGAAGCATTTCCAAGAGATGATCTAGTTCTTACCCCTTACTTAGGATCACCAATTATCTCACTTTCTTTGACATAAGTCAACTCTCTAGGATGATTTCTTTCCCTTTCTACTTGAGTTGGCTTATGTAGTTTTTCCTTTTTTGGAGCTTCTTAATTTTGCATTGCTTGTCCTTGCTCCTTATGTGACGCTTGTTCTTGGTAAATCTCTACACCATTATTATCAAGAGACAACTTTCTCAAGGTTGAGTTAGTTTCATCAATTATAACATGTATTGACTCTTCAACAACCAAAGTTCTCTTATTAAACACTTTATAAGCTTTGGAATTTGTTGAATAACCAAGAAAAATTCCTTCATCACTTTTTGCATCAAATTTACCAAGATTATCCTTTCCATTATTTAGCACAAAACATTTGCATCCAAAAGGATAAAAATAGCTAATGTTAGGTTTTCTTCCTTTAAAAAGTTCATATAGAGTTATCTTTAGGATTGGCCTAACCATAGCTCTATTTATAATGTAGCAAGAAGTGTTAATGGCTTTTGCCCAAAAATATCTTGGTAAATTGTTTTTATAAAGCATGGTTCTAGCCATTTCTTCCAAGGTTCTATTTTTTTCTTTTAACAACTCTATTTCGTTGAGGAGTTCTAGGTGTTGAGAAATTATGGCTAATACTATTTTTATTACAAAATTTATCAAAACCAAGATTTTCAAATTCTTTTCCATGATCATTTTTTACATTAAAATAGAATAACCATTTTCATTTTGGATAATTTTACAAAAAGTAATAAATTTTTCTAAGGCTTTATCTTTAAAGCTTAAGAAGAAAACCTAAGTAAGCCTAAAGTAATCATCTATAATAACGAATCCATATTGTTTACCTCCTAAGCTTAATGTCCTAGTAAGACTAAAAAGATCAATATGAATAAGTTGTAATACTCTAGTAGTTAAAACAATATTAATTTGGTTGAATGAAGTTCTTCTATGTTTCCCTTGAACACATGTAAGATATATTCTATCATCATCAAATTTCATTTTTGGCAATCCAACAACAAGGTCTTTTCTAGATAGTTTAGAAATTACATTCATACTAACATGTCCTAATCTTCTATGCCACAACCAAGGCAAGTAATCATTTTTAGCAATGAAATAAACATTTTGAGAAGATAAGTCATCTAGATGCACAACATAAACATTTCATTCACTATGTCCTACAAAAATAATTTTATTTATGTTAACATCAACGACTTAACAATTCATTGATTCAAAAATAACTTTCATGCCATTATCACACAATTGACTAATACTAAGGAGATTATGTTTAAGACCTTTGACAAATAGAACATTTTCAATGTTGAATGAAGATTTGTTACCTATGATTCCAATACCTTTAATTTGTCCAGTTATCACCAAAGGTAACACTTCCTCCATCCTTAGGCCTTAGCTCCATGAATTGATTTTTGTCACCAGTCATGTGTCTTGAGCATCCACTATTAAGGTACCAAGACTTCTCTTTTGTTAAATTTACCTTGAAGCACTGCTTTTCCTCCTACAACCACAAAGTCATTTTTTTTTTAGGTACCCAAATTTTCTTGTGTCCTTGAGTATTAGTGTTCATAATTTTTATGCCTTTTGGAATCCATTTTAATTTGGTAGCTTCATCTTGACCTTTAGGGACCCATACTCTCCTAATAAGCTTGCCTCTATAGGTAATAGTTTTTAAGGAACATGTATGAAATGTGTGACCAAGTTTATGGCAATGAGTACATATGCTAGATGCATCAAATGATTTGTTCTGTGTTATAAAGAAATTCTTGAAGTGAGTTTCTTCTTCAATTCTATTATAGCCCAAACCATCTTTATCAAATAATGCTCTTTGTGTTTCTAGCATGTTATTTAATTTTTGTTGTGCCATATAAAATCTTGTAAATGAGTTATGCAAGTTTATGTTTTTCTTGGTTAGATCATCGATATTGACTTGTAACTCATCTACTTTCTTTTTAAGATCATTATTTGTCATGCTTAATGTTTCATTTTCTTCCTTAAGTTTAGAAATCATTTTCTTATATTTTAAATTCATGACTTCAAATTCTAATGCTAATTCATCAAATACATCTTTAATTCATCAAATAAGTAAGTATTAACATTAGAAGATACCTTAGGCTTATTATGAGCCATGAGACATAGGTTGGCCACCTTTCCATCATCATTATCAGATGTTTCACTATCACTCCATGTGGCGACCATAGCCTTCTTCTTTTACTTCTTCGGGTTTGATTTCTTCTACATTGGACATTTAAATTTAATTTGTCCTGGTTACTTGATGCTTTGTTCTTTCTCTTTCTTGCTTGAGTCTCCCTTCGTCATTTCTTTTCTAAGAGGTTTTCTTGCTTTGTTCATTCTCATGAATTTGTTGAATCCTTTTGCGAACATGGCCATTTTGTCATCTTCCTCAACCTTTTCATCATTATCATGACTAGGAGTAGTTGTTTTAAAGGTAACACTTGCCTTTTTTGTTGGCTCTTATCCATGCTTAATCTTCATCTCATAAGTTAGAAGAGAACCTATGACTTCATCCAAACAGAGTGTGTTGGGATCTTTGGATTCTTCAATTGCTGTCACTTTTGCTTCCCAAGACTTGGAAAGACTATTGAGTAGTTTCTTCACTATTTCTTTATTTGGATAGGTCTTTTTGAGTGCCTTCAACCCGTTGATAACGTCCGTAAACATATCCGACATTTCTTTAATGGTTTTATCCGCCTTCATCTTGAACAATTCATAGTCAAGTGTAAGCATACTTGTTTTGGATTCTTTGACTTAATTTGTTCTCTCGTGTGTGGTTGCTAACTTGTCTCACACTTGCTTGGCATTATCACATAGTAAGACTTTGTTGTACTCACTTGGTCCAAGAGTATAAAATAGTGTGTGCATGGCCTAGGCATTTAATTGTGCCATTTTGGTGTCTAGTTCATCCCATTCTTTTTCTTCTTTTAGCATAACATAATCTCCAACTTTCTTCTTAAGGATGAGTGGTCCATTGATAATGATCTTCCATACTTCATAGTCATTTACTTGGATAAAGAGCCTCATCCTTGTCTTCCAATATGAGTAGTTGTCACCATTGAAGAGTGAAGCTCTCATGATGGAATATCTTTCAAGTCCTATAGCATTTGCATTTGTCTCAAATGCCATGAGACAAACTTTATCTTGGCTTTTCAACTCTTGTGGGCTTCTTGAGGCTTTAAGCATCATATTTGCATTCTCTATTTTTTGAGCTATCAAGGGTCTTTTCTCAAGGTTATAAGATCTATAATAGAGACCAAAGCTCTAATGCCAATTGTTAGCTTAAGGAAAAGATTGAACCAAGAGGGGGTGAATTGGTTGTTACAAAAACTTGATAAATTTGAAGTAAACTGAAAATAAAAAAGGTTGAGGGTAAGAAAAATAAACACTCAATGTATAGAGGTTCGATCCTTGAACTTAGCACTTACATCCTTTCTTCTTGGTATTTTCTTATCAAGGTGATTCCCATAATTCACTAAAAAATTGTTACCTTTAAGGCTAAGGTATAACTGTATACCATTATCTTTTAAGGCTTAGATAGAATCTTTCAATCCCTTTGAGAATTCTACCCCAAATTCTTAAATATTTTTACTCACTTTCACATAACCCCTTTTATGATTTGAATGAAGTATTTTGCAAACAGATTGAACCTCTAGTAGGTAGATGTTTGCTGGAATTTAAGTACAAGGTGAATGAGATACAAATAAACTTGGAAGAGTATAAATTTAATGCAAGTAAAAATAAAAAATTTTAAAAATCTTTGAGCTTTTGTTGTTGAATGCTTTAATGATTTTTGTATCTCTGCTTTTTTAGCTATTGGGAACCTTTATTTATAGCTTGAAATTGATTTATAGAGGTTGGGCATTTAATGTGGGGGTTGGAGAGCCATTGTAGCCTTCATAAATGCTTATTTTCATTCAGACCTGCGCTATAGTATTGATACAATAGCAATAGTGTTGATACAGGAATCAAAAAAGTGACTATTATAGCTTGTTGTATCGATACAGGAAACTAAGCATAGATACCAAGCAAGCTGTATCGATACAGACATACTTATATCGATACATTTAAGGGTTTCAGCCATACCTTAGTTATTGCCAAGCCTTGTATTGATACACATAGGGCGAATATCGATACCAATCAAGCTGTATCGATACAGACACACTTGTATCAATACATTTGAGGGTTTCAGGCTATATTAATACTGACACACTTGTATCGATCCATTTAAGGGTTTTAAGCATATTATCGATACATTTGTTCTTTGTATTGATACATGCCTTAAAAATCCTTTGTAAAATGATTTTTCTTGACTTGATATTAACTCAAACATATCTCGAAAATATTCTAAGTATAAGTATACATTTTGGAACATATATTTTTGATAAAATACAAACTTAGTACTTTTCAAAATGTTTTTCAATTTTAACACAAATACCAAGTTAAGTATAAATTAATTTAGCCTTTTTTATATCAAAACTGAATTCATAGTTAACAAACTTATTGGATATATGACTTATACTCAATAAGAACTTTACTTACAGATATGGAATCATAGCTCTTATAAAGAGTTTAGGTTATTCTCTTAAAAGGCATCATACAGGATAGTGAAAATGGACGACACCTCAGACATTTGTATGTCAAACAATAAATTGTTCATATGTGGTGAACAATCATTTTCACGTATAGAGTATAATTGAACTTTAAGATAATGTGATCAAGTAGGTAAAATGGACTTTTAACCTTAAGTTGATCATGGATATGATATGATGGTATTGCACATATGGCAGGGTCATTAGACTAAATGCTATTTATAAAGTTACGTAATACAGTATAGAATTGAGAGCGCAGTCTCAAGTCTTTAGTGATATGACTTTAAGATTAATAATTATGTGATTAATTATTCGGTGTAGAATAATTAGTATATAGATTATTGGAGCCTAATTATATTTGTCTAATCGGTCCCTCCACTAGCTAAATATAATTCCTTAACAGATTGTTATCCACTAAAAATACCTAAAGTTGGATGTTTCCCAGTATGGTAAAGTGGTATGCCAAATTCATTCACTTTAGAAGTGTTGACATTTTCTTCAGTAAATAAATAAAAATAATTTTTGGTATTATTTATTTAGAATATATATTTAATTTGATTGAATATTTATTTAGACAAGAGTTAATAATTTAAACTAATTATATTCATCTTTTAATAAATATAGCAATTAATTTAAAATAGATGTGGGAAATTAATTATTTTTAATAAATAATTTAACATATATTAAGTCTTATTTAAATATTCATTTATAAATTAAATACAAAAAATATTCAAAATAAATTAAAAAGAATTATTTTTTATTTATTTTAATTCAAAATTAAATTAATTATTTTATTATAGTTAATTTTATTTTGATAATTAGTACACAATTATTATATTAAATAAAATTTCCATGATTTTATTTGAATTAGAATTGCAGTTATGGAAAATTATTGGGTTGAATAAAATTAATTAGTTTTCAAATTAAACAGGCTAAACTCCTTGAAATAAATTGGGCCAAAATAATGTATTTCTGCATTAGGGATGAGCCGAATTTAGGCTATTCCTACTTTAAGGGTGGTGGCAACTAGTTTTTTAAGGAATGGGCAAAATAATTATTTTAATTAATTAAATTAAAAATTAAGGCCACTTCGTGACTTGACATAAGTAAGAGGCTTATGCCTAAGGTTTTTCTTTAAACTATGGCGCCACATAAGAGGTTTCAAATCACAAAATCCCATGATTCCAAACCTGGTGGCACAAAGTGGTCATTAAGGAGAATCAAGCTGTACAAATCTAGAGTTAATCAAGATAAAGAATGCCTATACACTCTGAGCATTGGAGAAAAATGGAAAAGGTTAGCCGCTTGAAGCTTTCATGCAGATCTTTGAATTCTTGGATAGCATCTTTAGATATGCAATTCGGGTAATTGATTATGATGGTTTTATTGTATATAACAACACTATTTAATATGATCATATTCAAAATTTAAAAAAATTCTACTGCACATCTTATCTATTTTTTTCCTATAATTGACCCTTATGGGATGATCACTTGACTCGTAGTCTTAGATATCTTAGATTGTCAAAAAAAGTAACCTCAATGAAATTAGGTGTCTATAGCTAGTTATTGACAAGTTTTAATCACACTTCATTCTATCAACATTTGGGTGGCCATGATGGGTTACTAGATCCTACTCTTAATCTATGAACATGATTAATGAGATTATTTATGTTCATTGCAAACATGTTAAAAACTTAATGGGTCATACACAAAAAACTAAATTGTTGAATTAAATCTATTATTCAAATAAGTTGGACTTAAATGAATAAAAGATAAATTAAGGAGGACTTAATTGAATAAGATTAATTAAGAATGGTTGAAGACCTAATTTATATTTATGAAATCTAATTAGAGATATCATAACATATAAATATGATAAGAAAGTCTTATTAAGAAAATGTCTAAGTATAGACATGGCTTTAAGGAAAAGTATTAAATAAACCAAAAATTTATATTTGAAAATTAAATATATTATTTGATAATTATTTAATATTATTTACATAAAATAAAAATTATTTTACTTAGGTTAGAAATTTAATGATGGATTAAATTATCTAAAATGTAATTGAGGTTTACGCTAAAAGCCCTAAATTAGCAAAACAACAGAGTTTAGTTGTGAACTACTCCAAGTTGGGCTTGCTAATGGGCTAGGCATATTGTGTAGCCATCCTTGGTGTGCTATTGGGCCACATGTTCTACTAAAGCCCAATCTTAGACAAACTAATTATAGACACCTAATTTCATCCGGGCTGTCTATCCTCAAAAGTCCCAAATATCTGAGAACGAAAATGTAGTAGCCACTCTGATTGAGGTCAACTTCCACTAGAGCGGTTTCGTATTTCTGTAATTTTAATTAGTCATATGTAAATAACTGTCTATACACATGATGGAAAAATCTATTTTCCCAAGTAAAAAGGATAAATCTGCGAAGGAAAATTTTTGTTTTTAAACAAGTTCTTGACAAATTTTGGAAATTACCTCTGCAAATGATCTCACGGTTAATTTTTTTATTTTTAAGAATTTCCTGAGAGTTTTTTTAAAAACTCAAGAAATTGGTGGTCAAGTATTTTTACCAACGTCGATGTGGTTTTATGTCGATTCTCACCTCAAAAAATCATAAATATTCAAAGAAAATTTTATATTGATATTTTGTACCACAAGGTGTCAAGTTGCTTATTTTTGTAATTAATTTTGAATTTTTTTCACAGTATCAAAAGTATTGTACTCGTGAAATTTTTCTGATAAAATTATTTCAAATTTCAAATTTTAAATTTTTATCTTTACCATTTCGTAAATCAATATTTTGAATAATATGTTTTATTTAATTCATTTTTTATAAGTTTTAATGTATTTTTTAAAATTTTTTGGTCCTAAAATATGAGCTTTCCTTTAATCTATAAAATTTTTGATAGAATTTTCTCGAGTTTTAAACTTCAAAATTCTTTAAATATTTTCATTTAACCACCATCAAATCAGTTTTTAAAAATTCAATTTATTTTTTGAGTTGTGAATTTTTTTTCCAGATAAAAAATTTCTTCCATAAAGGTTTTCTCGTAAAATTTTAGGAGTTTTGGATTTTCATTTTTTTTCTTTTGCACATAAGACTTCTCAAAAACGTTCCTTGTATGATCCAAACTTGAAATCTTTATAAAATTTTTTATTAATTTTATTTTGTGTAAAATCCCCTTAATAGGCCTAGAAACTTCAAATTTTATAAATAGGCTAAATAAGCCCAATAATTTCTCAACAAGCCCAATGACCTTACCAAGCCTATTTTCTTAATTGTCCACCAAGCCCATTTCACTTTCTAAAAGCCTACCAAGCCTATTTGAATATTCAATTTTCCAACAAAGTCCATTAACTTTCTCTTTTAATTTTTTAGTTATTTTTATATCAATTATTTTGATGCAAATTTTTTATTTATTTTCTATATGATTAAATTTTTAATTGGATTCAATATGAGAAATTTTGTTGAGTACATTAATTTTAATTTATTATCATTTTTTCATGGAATTTTCAATTAGGCTTTTTATGCACCTTATTGCATTTGTTTCTTTACTTCTAAAATTATGTTTACTTGTAAATTCATAATGTAATTTTGCTTTTATATAATTAATTTTATAATTTGCCAATTTAGTTGCATGAAACCTAATTTGGTTGGAATTAAATTATTTTTCAATTGATTTAGTTTCATTCCAACAAATTCCATCAAGCTAACCAAAATCATCATTTCACTTAAACTAGTATAATCATCACAATGGAGATGGTGGCTTGTAAGAAAAGATGACAAAGGCATGGGCTTATGAAAACATTTATTACTTGTCCAACCTAACAAGTAAACTAAACATCAAATAAATGAAAAAAAGAAAAAAATGGGAAAATAAGATGAAACTTTCGGCCAAGGAGGATGAAAATCCTCCCTTGCCAAATCCTCCCCCTATAAATATGGGAGGATGTTATTTCATGGAGAGTTTTTAGTTTTGGAGAGAAAAAAAAGAGTTAAAAAAAAAAAGAAAAATACTTGAAAAAAAATTTCAAAGCTTTGTTAAGGTATAAATCTCCACTTAAATCTTTGAAGTTTATTTTTGTTTGATACATTTTTTTCTTTTCTTTGGTGAGCCAAAAATGTGCTTAAGTTCATGGATTTTTATCCATGTTGAAAGACTAAGCATAATGGCCATGAACTAATTTCCTTGATTTTATTTTAATTTTTTCTTCTTGTTAGTAAATTATTTTCTTCATGAATCATGTTATGTTGATATGATGTTGGTTTTGGTGTTGTGTTTGTCATATATATGTTCATATATATTTTATTTTTGTTAGTGTTTTCTTGTTATTATGGTGAAATCACATGTTTATATACTTATTTGTGTAATTTTATCATATAATGGTGCTAATTTGTGTTAAATAAAATATGAATATGTGATTATTGAGTTTAAAAAAGTTGATTGGTAGATTGTTTAGGTGTTGGCCTAAATTCATGCTTGTATATGTGTTTTTGTGGTCAGTTTTTAAATATAAAAAGTTTAAGGGCTAATCCGAAAAAAATAAATAAAGAATAAAAAAATTCTTTCTTTAGACCTATATGCTTGACTAAAGTACACTTGCACTCTTAGGAGTGTATTTTATGCATTTATCAAGTTAAAATATAGTTTGTTTAGTTTTGGAGTCTTTTGTAATTTTAAAAAGTTTAAGGACTTTGTGTAAATACTGAAAAATTTATTCTAGGGGTAGAAAGAAGTGACCAAAGTTTGCTTCTGATCTTTTATGTGACTTTTGTGATTATTTTGATTTATTTGAAGCTTAAGTTTACATTTTAATCATGTAAGGGCCAATTTGCAATTTTGGGAAAGTTTAGGGACTAGTTTGTAAATAATAGAAATTTTTGTTGTATGGTCAAAGGATTTGACCGAAAGCTTCATGGATAACTTGGAAACTGATTTTGGGTATTTCATATCATGCTCTAGGTATTTTTCACACTTTAAGGAGTATTTTGTAATTTCTCAAAGTTTAAGGGCTAGTTTGCAAATAATGAAAAATTTTCTTTTTTGGTCAAAGGTGTTTGACCGAACCTTCTTATGAATGTTCTCCATGATTTACATGCTGATTTTTACCTGATTAATTGTATTTTGTGATGATTTAGGTTTTTTTACTTTGGTACCTAAGTATAAAATAGAGAAAGTTTAGGGACTCTTAGGGAAATTTAGCATTTTTAGGACAAAATGCTTATCTTTAGCATGAAATCATCTACTTAGATTATTTTAAATATTTTTAGCATCCTACTGGTACTCCGGTGAGATGCTACAAATTTAAAAAGCTTTCGTATTCTTTTGGTTCTCCATTAGGGTACGAAATGCAATTTTTAAAAATTTAAGGACTTAATGGTATTTTTGCATGTTAGGTTATTTTAAAATTTAAACTTCTCATTTAGGGTGTTTTTGGGTCAAAAAAATAAATATATCCTTTTTAGCATTTTAAACAATTTAGGACTAATATTTAATTTTAAGAAATTTAGGGACCTATTAGCAATTTTCATACTTTAGGTCATTTTTGTAATCTAAATTACCCATCTAGAGTAAGAATCATCATTACTTGTCCTTTCGAGTCCACTAGGGTACCAAGATACTCTCATGTCGAAGGTATACCTTAAGGGCATTTTCGTAATTTTATTATTGGATGCTTTTATGCCAAAGGTGAATGTTTAAGGTTCTTTTAGCCTTTTAACGTCATTTTTTAGTCCATTAGGGGTACCAAGATACTTTCATGGCGAAGATATACCCTAAGGGCATTTTTATAATTTTTTCATTGAGATGCTTTTATACCAAAGGTGGATGTTTAAGGTTCCTTTGGCCTTTTAAGATCATTTTTAGTACATTAGGGGTATCGGAATACTTTCATGGTGAAGGTATACCCTAAGGGCATTTTTGTAATTTTTCTCACCAGGATGCTTTTATGCCAAAGGTGAATGTTTAGGGTTCATTTAGCCTTTTTAGGTCATTTTTTAGTCTATTAGGGGTACCAGGATATTTTTATGTTGAAGGTATACTCAAGGGACATTTTCATAATTTTCTTTACTAGGTGCCTTAATGTCGATGGTAAGCCTTAGGAATATTTTAATTTTTCTTAGAACCCAATCCTAAGTAGTTATCAGGTGCCTTAGTGTCGATGGTAAGCCTTAGAAATATTTTAATTTTCCTTAGAACCCAATCCTAAGTAGTTACAGAGTGCCTTAGTATTAGTGGTAAGCCTTAAGAATATTTTAATTTTCCTTAAAACCAAATCCTAAGTAGTTACTAGGTGCCTTAGTGTCGATGGTAAGCCTTAGGGATATTTTAATTGTTCTTAAAACCTAGTCTTAAGTAACCACCGAGTATTTCTATGCCAAAGGTATATTTTAAGGATATGTTCATTTTTCTTTTATCTTTTTAGTCCTTAGATTCAAATTGGCACTTCAGTGTCTAGACCAAGTCATAGGTCTTTTCTTTTTGTTTCAAATAAAATTCATATGTTTGTGTAAAATAAAGGAAATGTCTTGGAGTTAGAGTGATGCATGAAACTCCTCCACCCATATGCGATAGGGGTTTTACAGATCATTCTAATGACGAGATACTCTTTTCAAAATGGAAATCAAGAATTTTATACAAATAAAAACCTTTCACATTCTGCTAGGTACTCTAGTAGGATTTGAAAGACATTTTGGTTTTTTAGAACCTTTTATGTCCCTTTAGTTTTCCGTTGGGGTATAAAAAGGAATAATAAAAACTTTTATGTCCCATTGATTTTTCGGTGGGGGTGCGTAAGATGTTTCAATTTTCAAAATGCAAAATCCTAATTTTCTCTCATGGAATAATAAAATCTCATTTTAACAATATAGGAATTGTAATTAAATATCACATATGGAAGCCGGATAAAAATTAAAGTTCAAATTAACCATGATCAATAAGGTACCAATTTTGGGCACCATAAGAGGGTTGATCCTTACTTGTGGCTGTAACTGACTCTTAAACCCTTAAAAATGATCTCCGGTACTCCATAGACCATGAAATTTATATTTAGGGTTTTGGGACCCTTAAAGCATTAATTCAGACAGGTGACCAATCTCACCTGGCCAAAATAGATCGGTGGTGACTCCAAACAAATGGTCATTTCGTGATAACTATTTAGGGTTAAAATGGGCAAATAATTCATTTTAACTACCAAGTCCCCAGAAATAAGAGAATATTAATATCGATATGGCCCAAAAAAAATAAATAGTTTTGAAATAATGATACATCACCACTTATATAGTCAAGGGTCGTTTAAGTCGGGTTTGGTCAGGATTCGCATCCAGGCCAGGTTTTGACACTAATTAAAAATAGTTCTCATTGGACACCAAGTAACACTAAAAGTGGTGCCACCTATAAGGTTTATTTCTAACGGGTTCAATTCACTCATTAAATATCTAAACGTACTACAAGAGGCTTATAAACATAGCATTAAGTCCTTTTGGGAATATGTTGGCTATCAAAAAACCCTTGGCAAGAATCCTTAGCCTTTCCTGAAGCTAGTCGCACTAACCTTTAGTTATCCCTAAAGCTTTCATTATGCCTATTCATATTCCCAGTAGTCAAGAATCATTCTTGATTGCAACGAAGGTAGAAAATCAATCTTTTATCTTAGTGGAATTGATTAAGTTCAAAAACTATGAATTTTGGATATGTTTTTGTGTATCTGCGCATAATAGCCATATTCTCGAAGAGCTATTTTCTCCTTATTCTTTGCACCAAAGGTAAGGAATTATTCCCAGATCTTCTCAAATCTGAACATATTGGCAAATTTCTTTTGGTTGTGGCTTTAGAAGCCATCTGGCTAGCATTATAGAACCACTTAGCCCAAGATGGTTTCAACTATTGTCATACAAATCATCATTGGATGTAGGGCAATTAAACTGCTCGTGATTACGAATTACCTCTTAGGAAGCCTATTAATTCAGATTTAGGAATCTTTCAAATTTGCAAAACTCAAAATTATGATATCTTTGAGCTATGTAATTTTTAATCATATGGTTGATTAAATTTAGATTTAATTCAATTATGTTTACCACTTGTAAACCCCTACTTAACAGATCCATAGGGAAGTTTGACTTTTCTATGTTTGCTATTTATGCTACTTATATTATGTTCTTTATAAATTTTTAAATATATCTTTGCATGAGGCTGGACTTTATCAAAAATATAGATTCCTTCATAAAGAAAAGAGAAAATAAAAAAATAAAGAAAAAATAAAGCAAGCTTAAATTTTGAGATCTAACTCTAGATATATTCTTGTGCATATTTCTTGTTCATTATTTTCTCATCATTTCATGTCATGCATTTTGCATTTCCATGCTTTTTAAAGTCATTTTCCATTCCCTTATATTTTGACCATACATAAAGAGAGAAAAAATGATTTTTTTCGTGCATTTTATACTTGTAGATGAATATAAAGTTTATTGTGGTTGATTGCCATGTATTTGTCTATATTTACTACATGTTTGGTTATTTTCCAACAAAATTGGTATAGGGCTTCATGAGCTTAAGGTTTTATACCTTAGAGGAGTTGATGAATTGAACCTCTAGGTTCATGGAACCATTTTACAGTTTATCCCATTTTGTTCCAAAAACTGGTTTTCAAAAATCTCTGCATAAGTTTTTTTCTTTTTGTACTTCAAGAAACTTGGGAAAATGAAGTCAATATATGCTTGGATGTTGCTGATTTTAGACCACAAAAATAATGCTTAAAATGTTTTACCATTAAACTTTATGTGGGCCACATGATAATTAAGTAGACTAGAATAAATGTTTTAATTAATATTAAAGTAATATTATCTAGTAAATCCTATTCAGATTAACTACTCTAGTAGTAAGAGTTAAAATCTACTTCAGTAACTAATTAGAATACAAACTCCTTGATGGTAGGATATAACTCTAATTAGTCTTCTACTATAGGTCCCTAGTCTAGTCTAAATAAATTGCTTATGCATCATCATTGTCACTACATGCCCGACCTTTAAAACTTTGGATGATTTGAAGGGCATGGCACGCTCGACTTATGAATGAATGATGGTTGGTTGTGGTCAAGCCTTTGAGCTATCCCTTGATAAGGATTTGAATTAAGTGTGATGGTATGGAGGGGATAGGGATCGTCAGACGAGTTGCTCATCCAACAAGACCCGGATGGCCACCATGAAGTGCCTGTAAACTTGGAGTAGCCACCGATCCTTTTAGGCTAGGCAAGATCGGATACCTATTGAAAATAATATTACGAGTTACGAAACTCAAAACATTGATTTCAAGGTCTACGAAGTCTAGAGATTCATTGGTTGGGCTCAAGAGTTGGTTACGCACAGGAAAGGACTAGCATCCCTGCGGTGCCTGAAATCAGTATCTACTAACAATGTCTCACTTTGGTCTTGCTTAAATTAGTTCCATTTGGTCTTTCTTTAGATATAATCCTCTTTAATGCATGGAGTTTTGGAAAAGGTAAATCTGGATTTTTTATTAAGAAAAATTAGATCACCTATGCGCCTCGAAGATGTGAGGAACATAGGGATTTTTTATGAAAATGATGTCTGGATTGGATTTTAAAAATTAGATGTTTCGTATTAGACACTGGAGAGATACCAACACAGAACATTGCCTCCTAAATTTCATTAGAAAATGAATTTTACATATGAATGCATAATAACACTACAAAAGGAAACAAGTTAGTGAGACAAAAAATAAGAAATATAATAAGATCATAAACAAGCAATCACAAACAAAAGAGCATAAAAATGGAGGGGCAATCAAAATGTATGTCATAATTACCTTCAATTATTAAAGAATAACTGGGATGACAATTTTAGAGACCGGTCTGGATTTAGTGGTAATTTGAAGAACAAAGAGGATTTTTATCAAAAAGGTTTAAGGTATTTGGAAGAAAGCAAATTTTAAGTTTTTAAGGTAAAAACAGGGATGGAGTATCCCCTCGAAGAAATGAGGTTAGAACATCCCCTAAAATAGAGTTATGAAAATAGTTAGGAATAAAAAATTAATTTTTTTAAAAAATAGGGTTGAAGTATCTCTTCGGAGTAGTAGGGTTGGAGTATCCCTAAAGTTAGGAAAACATTTAGGAACAAGAAGGATATTTAACTTTGATTTAAAAAACAGGGTTGGAGTATCCCCTTTGAGTAGTGGAGTTGGAGTATCTCCATTAGCAAAAATTTTAGTATGAAATCGTATATTTTGTATTTTAGTCTTGATCCAAGTCAAAAGAGATTGATGTTGTAGGGGGAATCAATCGGGCACCTTTTTGAGACATCCAAACATCTCGATAAAAGGGGATTTGAAAATTAGGTTGAAAACAAAGGACAACATCATGTCATCTCCATTTCTGGATTTTGTTTGGGTGCATCTGAAGATTTCAAAGGGTAAATGAGGTACCGTTGGGAAGGTAACTTGACAGGGTTTAATATAAAAATATTTCAAAAATTCTAGAAACTCACTTTCTAAGTGGAATTAATTTTTGAAGTTAGGTTCGCCTTAGCACTAGTAGCATGTACAATTAAAAGGGCATGATGGATTTTGAAAAATCATTCTAAGTTTATCTAGGATCACTAGATTGTAGATAATGCCTTTTTGAAAGGGGAGTTTTATGAAATTTTTGGGAAAAATATCTGGAAATTTCATAAAAATATCTGATAGGATTTCAGCCCAAATATAATGTTGCATGCTTGGTTTTAGATGTTTTGGAGAGTAAAGGTTTGAAAAATCATAGCTCTGTCATTCGAGAAAACACTGTTAGAAAGGTAATTTGATGCCCTTTAAAGGAAAATATTAGAAAAATCAAAGGAAATATTTTGTGGCTCAAAAATAATTTTTCAAGTTCAGACTACAGTGCTGCTAGAGCAAAAATAGGGGTAATTATTTAATATTTTGATTTTTCGAAGATGGATCGGATCTAATACATCTGAACATCTATGACAGAAAGTAACAGGACTTCACAAGTTTACTCCGCAATCCCAAAGTAGTTTGGGATGACGGAACAACTCATTGACCATGTCACCAAAATGAACATGAGACTTAAAGATCAAGGTTTAATACTAAAAAGGATTTCCTTTTTTTTTTGAAAAAATAAACATATTTCACCATGATATCTAAAGCTGAGATGTTAATTTATCCCCAAGATTGATAGACCAATTTAATGAAAGCACTAAGTCCATGCTATTCTTCATCTATTGGAGGTAGCATGAACATAACTTGGGGATTTTTCTAAAAAAATCAGTTTATAAGTAACAAGCAAGTTTTTAATGGAGATATCATGAACAAAATATAGCAAATAAAAAGATAAACATGGATTAAACATGCAAACATGCAAAGATGACATTTTAACATGGAAATGGGTGACACAAATGCAAGAAGATGACAAATAAAGTGCATAGAGATAATATGAACATGTTTGAACAAGAGGATGGATGCTAGAGTTTTCAAGATAGGATTTTTATTTCATGAGACTCCTTAAAACACAAGAAAATGTTTGAACATACCTAAAACATGTCAAGGTGACCACTTAAATATGTAATGTATATGTGAATATGAAAGATAAATTGCAAAAGATACATGAACAGAGGCTGTGTAATGATGAAAATAAAATATGGTGAGTTTATATATCCCACAACATCAAGGTGTCCAGAAGGTCATCAAGATCCTAGGACTACCACAACCAAGGCAACAAAGATGCATGAGAGTAGTAGTAGGGTCATGGTAACATGAAGCGCTCACTAAAATGAAATGTATGATCAAAACAGAAGGTGCATGGGACAAGGTAAAAAATATACTAGTAAAGGCTTAAAGTTTTTTCCTTTTTTAAAGTAACAACTTTAAGCTCAGTTATTTTCCTCTTTTGGCTATTGTTTAGCAAGAAAAAGGTGAAAGGAAGCAGCTTTTCAGTAATGTGGTTGCTAATGGGTGTTTTGAGGATGAAAATATGTGAAAGGTCGAGTTTTTAAAGGTGCTCTAGCTGAGGTTTTAGCGAGCTACGGGAATGAAGGTTGGTTGAGGGTGGAAGGCAATGGAACAGTGTTTTTGGTGAACTTTTGGAGCTGGTGTTGCTGGAGGATTTGTGGGAATAGATAGAGAGTTTTCTGGGATTGCTAGAGAGCTTTCTTGATATCTATTTTTTTTAGACAGCTAGAAGTTCTTTATTTTTTCTGATTTAGCCTTTCCTTTTAGAAGACAATGCAAAGGGCATTTTTTATTTTTTCTTCTGCACCATGGCATATCTCCAGCTGCCATGTTCAGTTGACTCTCTTCTTATTGGTTCTGCCATGCTGAGCAAGAAGGTAGAAAGGTTGTGAAAGCCTACAAGCTGGAGATTTGCCTGCCTAACACCCATATATCTTATAAAAGTGACCTTTGTCATTAATTGTTTGGACCCCAAAATTTTGTTAGAATCCGTTAAGGAACCCATAGTTGAGGTTTGCAATGTTATATAATAGTTCCTTGGTGCAAAAACATGTTTAAATCGGGTTTTTGAAGGCTGAAAAATTGCTCAAACTAGGCAATATGCCTTGGTGTATTGATACAAAACATGTTGTATCAATACGTAAGGTACATTTTACTCCTGAGTATCGATACAATGAGTTATGTATCGATACTAAAAGCAAAAAATGTTTCCAATCTCGAAACTTAGAGGCTAGTATTGATACTCCATGGATTTGTATCGATAATCATGCTTATGTATCAATACATTTTGCCAAAAATCGCAACTTTAGCGACTGCCAAGGTTAGTATCGATGCAAACATGCCAGGTATCGATACCACACCTTGGGTATCAATACCAAACCCTCTTGTATCAATACTACATGTGAAAATTCAAGTCTTCTGTATCGTAAATGCCTCATATCAATACTTGCGCCCTAATATAACTTGTACGAACCTGTGGCTTCTCGATTTATCTCAATTTGGTCACAAACAATGGGAAATTGATTTATGTATAACCTTGGGGACATCATGATAAATGGCCTTTGGTTCCTCGTTTTTACAATTTCTTTAATACAGCCTATAGGCATTTTAGAACTTCCTAAAAACTTTTTTGCTAGGTGACGATGGTCGCCCCCCAGCTCTATTTCTATTTTTTGATTTTGTCATCTTTTACCTAACTTCTAAGATACCAAAAACTGGTCCTGACAAAATAAGGTGTCTACAATCATAAGGTAATTTTATCAAGAAAATGAAATAGATTAGAAGGCTTATATGAGTGTTCGTTTTAATTAAATCTTACATATGCCATCAGAGCCAGGTTTTCTAGTATGTTGCTCAGATTGCATTGACATTTTTAAGAATATTATTAAAGCATGTAAAAACTATGGTTCATTGAGAATCATATAATTTATTGGATTAATTGGATAAAATATTATGCAACCTAAAGCATCGAAATCTCTTTCTTTAATCTTGACTTTTTATATTATAGGGATACGTTTAATATCTATTAAAGAATGCTTTATTTGCATTCATGAAGAATGGAAACATGCACAAAGCTGTGCATGGAATATTGTGAATTATTATGCAGAACTGTTAAACCGTGTATGGATATGATCATGAAATTTAAAGAATGGTTTGTAATTAATTTTGCTTTTTATGGATTGTAAAATAACTCACTAATAAAGGACATGAGCATGAAAAACGTAAAGGTTTATAAAGCTACGATTTAGTTTTACTAAAAATCATTGAAAGGTCATCGTAAATTTTTTTTTTATTACGTGTCTAAGATTTTTATTCTATTTGTTAGTCACTTGTTGAAATAGGTCTTTCATGGTATAAAACTTAAAATTTCTGAGTAAATTCATCTTGATTTATGTGGTTTTGATACAATTTGAAGCATAGGCCTTCTAAATATATATGTTAATTGAAATTAGATAGTTTAGTTGCATTAAAAATGGATGAAAACCATGTAATATTGATGAAATCCAAAATAAAGTCAAATAGGTCAACTCAACCTGTTTGAGGTAGCTGATGAGCAACACTGAGTCAGTGAACAGTGATGACTCAGTGAACAATATTGAGTAGGAATAATGACGAATTAGTAAATAGTGATAGAATCAACAAATTGATCTATGTGACTTCGGTTGGATTCCCTTTTTTACACTATTTGCTCCTTTAACTTGGTAATTTTATGTTGAATTTTTTTTTAGAATATAATAATGGCATAAAATATTTCTTATTTAATATTTATGTATGATTAAATGATTAAAATATTTTATGCACATATATTATAGAATTTTTATTTCATGATAAAATATTTTGGTATGTTAAAAACATTATGGCAGTATGTACTCTCTTTGTGAAGGATCCAAAACATTCATACTCTAAACCTTAAATGCATATATATGTATAATAAAGTTTGTTGTTGGAATTACAATGTAAATATGCACATATATATGTCATGTAATAAATACATTCTAATGTTGTGCATATTTTTATGTGATTTAAGGATGCATGTCATATATTATGTCATGTTTTTTAAATCAGTTATAGCATTACAATTAGAAATTCCATTATAGTATGTAGATTTTTACTATAGAAAGAATCGATGTTATTATTAAGGATCTAAATCACTAGCTTGGTATTAGCCAAAGCATTTGAAGTTACATAATTTAGATAAATTGGTAGTTATTTAAAATAAAGAATTTTTCTTTAAATAACTACATAGGTAAACATCAACAAAGTTTTATGCCATGAATTTATTTAGTATTAAATCATGTATGCAATCATTTATGGTATACACATATTATGTTATTCTAAAGAATCTAAATCAATTGCTTGGAAATAGCCATAGCATCTTAAGTTGATTGATTTGGTTAAATTAGTAGTTATTAAAAATAAAGTTTTCTTTAAATAACTACATACAGAGGATGACATTAATATGCAATTGTCAATGCTATAATTACAATAAATTAACATAATTTAATATTATATTCTGCTAAAATTATTGATATGCAGTAAAGAATTCTACATCTATTAAGGATGTCATTATTAAAGTTTTTAAATCACTAACATAAGAGTAGCCATAGCATCTTTAGTTGATTTTGATGACAATCGATAGTTATTCAAAATAAGGTTTCCTTTAAATAACTACACAAGAAAAATGGCATGATAAAGAATTATTTTGTGATATGCAATAAGTTTTATGCGTACATGTTGGATGTTATTATTAAGTTCTAAATCAATAACCTAAGAGTAGTCACAGCATTTTGAGTTAATTGATTTAGATAAAATAGTAATTACTTAAAAAACTACATAAAGCAAAATGGCATCCATAAAATTGTAGATCATGAAACTAGTTATGTGGCCTTACAGAGAAATAATTAATTTTGTAAAATGGTTAAAGGAAAAAACAATATAACATTAAAGCTAAATTTTCCTAGGCCCACAGGTATGCACCTCTACCCATAGGAAAGTTTGGATTTACATTTGAATATGAAATATTTAATTAAAGTATAGTTCCTTGCATTTTGCAGCAAATTCTACTATTGTGATCTATAAGGCTGCTAGAATTAAATGCTATCTAGTGATGAAAAATTACTCTAATGAAGGAGTTAATTAAGCTATTTTGGGTGTAAGAACCCTGACTTAGCATTTTAGGTGGACAACTTGTCCTCAACCAATAAAGTGCACAGAAGAAAAATAGATTTTGATGTATACTAGGAGTAATCTAACCATCTAAGGATGATATACATCAAATCTTATATTAATAACTCAATTTAGGATTTTCATCCTAATTATTATAAGGTCAAAGTTTACTGTAAAGCCATTAAAAATCAGATTACTAAATCTGATAAGGTTTTGGCTATTATCCTGATAAAGAAGCTTTCAAAAATAAAGGGCAACAATTCTAAAGGTATGCACGAGCACATTATAGGATTTAAGAGACATTTTTCTCTACTTAAATCTTCAAAATTAAGTTTTTCGAGTAAATTTCTTATCATTTTATATTCAACTTTTTTCGTAATGAGTATGACCATGAGAAACACATATAAAGAAAATGGTGAATTATTGAACTTTTAGTTATATGTGTTCAAAAGGAAAAAAGATTAAAGAACGAAAAACTAGATTTAGTCAATCTAGTAACTCAAGGTAAAAAGCAATAAGTAAGCAAATGTGTTATGAAGGCGAAGAAGGAAAAATGCTAATAAAGAAAATGGCATTAAGTCTTTCATTTTTTGTTCTAACTTAGATACACAAAGAAAGATTTCCTAAGGTATAAAAGGGACTTAAAAATAAAGATAAACTCATTTTTGTATGGATCTCTTTTGGTGATGTTCCTTATAATACATGGTGGTTGGACTTATGTCCAACAAAATACATTTCTATAACCATTTAATATTTCATAGAGTCAAGGAAACCAAAATAAAAATAGGTGGAAGGAACATCTATTACAGAAATTATTAAGGATTATTAGGATTATTTTTAAAATCAAGATTTGTTTTAAACTTAAAAAGGGTTTTATTTTTCATTTTTAGAATTTTTTAAGGTAAAAAAGAGTTTTGAATTTAAATTTTTAAATTCTATTGTTGAAATTTCAAAAGAAAATTTTTCTACTGGATTTTTTATCATTAACTTGTATCTTGATTGTGAGAATAAGTTTGTCAACTATTTGTATGATTTCTGGTAGTAAAAATGTGCTATAAATTAAAACTCCTTTACAGTTGTGGTATAAAGACTTTATCATATTTTCATATAGATATTTAGGAGAATTAACAATGATGAAGTTCTTGAAACTCTTAAGTTTGATAGAGTTTGACACTTAAGTTAGTTGCATTGAGGAAAAAGTAAACTAACAAGTCCATGAAAAGAAGCTAGAGAAAGTACTGTAATATATAGAGATCATACATGTTCTCCTAGGTTTATGAATTAATGCATTAAAACTGCTTGTGATGTCTTTACTAAAGTTTCAACTAAATTATTTTCTAAAACTTTATTAGAATTACGGAATAGTTGGTATCTAGCTTAAGACATTTATTAACTTGGGTTTTTCAGTTAAAGTGAAAGCTTATAACCCAAAAATAAGGAAACTGGATCTAAGAGAAGTTAGCAATTATAAGCTATGCAGTGAACTTAATAGGGAACATGTTTTAAATGTCTTTTATATTCAACTAGATTTATAGAAGCTGAAAAATGCTAAGTTTCTCATGGATCATAAGTTCATGGGAGTGACTTTCCTTGTGAGGTTGACATTCAGGTAGATTGATCTTTTGTAAAAAACTTGATTGTTTCTCAAAACAAACAAGAGCAATCAAATCAAGTACAACTTTAGAATAGATCATTAATCTCACTGACTAAAGGTCTACAAAATGTACAAATGATTATAGAATTAAGAGATCTAATGTATAAGAAATTAGCCATTTCTATAACTTGGTTGTATACCTATAAAAGTCTAATTTTGATATTGGACATAAAGATGATCTTATTATCACTAGCCATGAATAGTGAAAATTTAACACGTTGGCATAAAGCTATGATAAAAGAGATGAAATCAATGGCTAATGATTAAGTCTAATAACTTGTTAAATTATCATTTGGTAATGTTAAATAGTATAAAGTTAGACTAGTGGTCAAAGATTTCACACAAATGAGATATTGATTACCATGGACATTTCTCTTCAGTTTTTAAAGAAAGTTTCATTAAAAATTATCATAGCTTTTGTAGCTCATTTTTTGATTGAGAGTTGCATTAAATGATAGTGAAAACAACTTACATGAATAGGATCTTGAGAAAAGTTATACATGATTCTACTTGAGGGTTTCTTTGAAAGATCAATATATAGAGTAAACCAATCTTTCCACTAATAGTATGAAAAGTTTAACATTTACTAAAAAGGTTGATCATTGTTTAAATCTTAAAGTCAATGTGAGTAAAGTCATAATTTTAGTCTTATATATTGGTGATATTCTTCTTGCAATAAGTGATTTGGCTTTGTTACATGAGACAAAGGTTTTCTTTTTCAAAATTTTGATATGAAGAATTTGGTTAAAGTTTCATATGTCATAAGCATAAAGGCTCGTAGAGATAAGTTTGAAAAGACATTAAATCTATCCTAAAAAGTTTACATTAAGATAGTTTTAGGAAGAATTAGGATGCAAAGCTATTCACTTGTAAGGACATAAATTGTAAAAGAGATATTGCAATTTGAGCTAAAATCTCCAAATAATTTAGAAAAAGAGCATATGAAAGGCATTATATATGCATATAGTGTTGGGAGCCTTATATATGATCATGTTTATACGAAACTTAACATAAAGTTTATAGTAAAAGTGCATGGCAGATATTAAAATAATCTTAGCCTTGGATTATAAAATCTGCCAAAGGAATTATGTTATAAAGTAATATCATAGGCAATAAGGTTAAGATATTTTGTCCCTAGGTTGAGAGTTGTTAACTAGGCCATTAAAGATCTATTGTGACAACTCTTATGCATATACTTTTTTAAGAATGTAAAAGTGGGAGTTGTAACAAACAAATAGATATAAAGTAGCTTGTTATTAGAGATTTTATAAAGAAGTAAGAAGTAGATATCTAACACATATCTAACACATCAGTACAAATTTAATGATAGCAGATCCCATGACTAAAGCATTGTCAAGTTTAAAATTCATGTGGATTATATAGGCTAGTTAAATTATGCCGAGATATATTTTGTCTTCTTTGATTTTGTTAATTTCACATTCTTAAAGTTAATAGATATGTTTTAGTTTGTCCACATAAAGTTTACATGTCGAGTAGATCTTGAATGATGACAAAAAATTCATTCATAAAGTATTATCTTCTAAAATGCTCTTTTAAAGATGATCATGCATTGTAATACATGAAAGAAAATATTTGTTTTAGAATGCTACCACCATGATTTATGCTATATGAATCTTTAATTAAGTGGAAGTTAGGCTAGAGTAACTTATGGCCATATTAAAGTTTTGGATCTAATATCACCTCTATAAGTTATTGGTTTATCATATGGGCCAAGTGAGAGAATGTTGGACTTTATATGGCCTACATGATAATTAAGTGGACTGAGATGAATATTTTAATTAATATTTGAGGTGATATTATCTAGAAAATCCTATTCAGATTAACTATTTTAGTGGTAAAAGTTAAACTTTATTTTAGTAACTAGTTAGAATACCGACTCCTTAATGGTCAGATACAATTCTAGTTAGTCTTCAAGTATAAATCCCTAGTCTAGTCTATATAAATTGTCTGTGCACTATCATAAGGTAATTTTATCAAGAAAAGGAAATATATTAGAATGTTTACATGGGTGTTCATCTTTGCGTACTTGGAACAAGATCACATTCTTTATCAACAAAGGCTAGAGGTATGTTTCTTAATTAAATCTTACATTTACAACTTAAAGCTTTACTAAAGATTTGATGAGATTAAAGTCCTAGGTTTGGTCTTACCTTTAGCTCATGGTTTTGCGAGGTTTTATTTGATTTTAAGGGCTGAATTATTAATATATGCCCTTGAACCATAGATAGGTCATGGAATATTTAGTCAACTAATAGCATACTAGTCACTAATTCAATTAAAGTTACATAAGGTTTCCCTTCATGTTAGTGGCAACAATCATGGAACGACTGATTAGATGAAGCCCATGAAATTTAAAAGGCCTTACAAAGTGCTGTAATTATTAGAACCTTAGGCACTAAAACCAACTTCCTATAAAGTTTCTTGTCTTTTATTGTCAAGCAAGGCATTTATGATGCTCCAAGACTGGATCACATTATGCCTTCTCACTTATAAAGTAAGAATCAGTCTCATAGGTTAAAGTATGTGAAATATTTGAGATGACATATGCTGCTTATTTGATGAAACAAATTCACTAAACATGGCCAGTATGAAAATTGTATTTGGTGTTAGTCATTCAAGTGTTTATTGAATATTTTCGCATGTGCCAATCGTATAAATAGCCCTTATACTTATGATTCCTAATCATCTCATATAGGGAGTGTCATACATAGAGATCATTATGAATGAGTCCACTATGATGTATACCAAAGGAAAGGTGGTTTTAGGCATGACATGAAGCATATGAAGGTGAATGAGTAATCTAGAGAGGATTCACCACTCTTAATAACATCAAAGATGTATCCTAATTGTTCTTAACTATGGTTAATTATATTGAAGTTTTTATGCAAAGTATAGTGAATTATGAGGAATCGTTCCTTATAAATTCATGATTATTAAACATGAGTTGTACAAACTAACATGGATTAATTACAAGTAGGCATAGCACTGTGCTCTTACTTAATCTAAGATATTTAAAAAAAGATCCAATTACATTGATATGCTAGTTATTTAAAGGTTTCAATGATGTTGTATTAACTCTGCAACATTTGGATGGTTATGATAGGTTTGCTAGATTCTGCTTTTGATATATGAACTTAGTTAATGAGATTAATTATGTTCATCACCAACATGTTGAGAACCTAATAGGTCACAAATAATAAAATGGATTTATTGGATTAAATCTAAGATTTAATTATGACTTAATTAAATAAAAGGTATAATGAAGAGGCCTTAATTGAATTAGTTCAATTAAATATTATTTACGTCATGAATTAGATTTGTGAAATCTAATTAAAGATGCCTTAATATGCTAGGAAAGATATAAATGTCTTATCAAGTTATAGTCTAATAGTAGGCATGATAATAGGGTTGTCATGGTTTTGGGGTGGAAAATTGTTACAATAAATTAAATAATTATTTGATAATTATTTATTATATTTACATGCAATAAAATTGGTTTACTTAGGCAAGAAATTTAATCAAGAATTAAATATTTTTTGCATGTAAATAAAGGTTGGCCAATGTAGACACCTAATTTTGTCCAAGCCTTTTCCAAGCAAAGGAAATATTATCCGAGACTTCAGATGAAACACACCCATCTCTCTTCGTGGACCAAATTTCTGATATCCTGGGACTTAATTGGAAGGTAATAAGATAAAATAATAAAAACAAAAAATGTGGATGACTGTCAGGTGCAATATCGACAGGCTCTATCGGCAAAATGGGCCAAGAAACTTTTTTAAAGAAGGTCTAAAATGCCCAGAGATCATATTGAAAAAAAATGTAAAAAAATGTTAATTTTATGAAATTCATGAAGATGTATCGATAACTCATTGTGTTTTGGTTATTTAGGCCTGAAACATGCATTGTATCAATACAATACCATATTGTATTGAAACAATGCTCATATATCGATATAATGTTGTGACTTTAGGGTTGGTTCTAGGAAGCACCTATATTGATACAAACACCTATGTATCGATGCTATAAGAAACTTTTCATCACAAGCAAGCTTTTTAACCTAAGTTTTCATAGATTTCACCTTTCTAATGGCCTTGGATCACTTCATAACCATATAAGAGGTCCTTAAGAACTATTTTTACATTGAAACATATACATAAGAATGACCCATAGGGATTAAGCCATTATAGTGTAAATGAGCTTAGGATAAATAAGTTTAATGCCCAAATCATACATAGAAACTAAATGGCATCTAATTTGTTATTTTCTGATTGTTTTGAGTTTAGTACAATTAAAGTTCAATGAATAACTATTTTAAGTTAAAGATAAAACATTTTTCTACATGGAGCCAAGATATGGCCATTTGGAGCAAGGGTTCTCTTTGAGGGCATGCAGTTGAGACTGTCCGCCAAACTTAGCTAAAAACATGCTTAATTTAGACAAGTTTCAGCCCATGATCAGACCATCTAGGCTTATAGATGTTTTGCGTGCAAGTAAGCTTAGGTGAGTTGTCAAAAAAGGGGTGGATGTGCAAGGAGATCATGGCTGATTAGTCAAAGAAGGTTTTAAACCTCTTGGGGCATCTAAAATGAAGGAAAGAGTTAGTTCTTAGTAGAGGAAAACTAGAAAAGAAAAAGATAAAAAAAGAAAAAAAGGGGGGAGTTTCTTCAATTATGATCCAAAATGTTTCTCCATTCATTTTTTACTTTATCTTTGATCATTTTCTCTTTATTTTATATGACCTTGAGGATCTGATGCCGTGCGTAGGTGACAATTGGTGTAAAAACCATGTTTATAATCAAATCTTGAGCTCTGATTTTCAATTTATTTTTTGGTTTTCCTTATTGATTTTTGTTAAAACTTTTTTAAAAATCAATTTTCCAATCATGGAAAACTTGTTTTCATAGATTTTAAAATAAGTTTGAACATTTATGATTGCTTTTACCATGTTATTTTCCTTGCTCTTGCCTTTTTTTAGTTATCCTATGTGTAGACACCTCATTTTGTCCGGGCTAGAATTTAGTGACCTGAGGAAATAAAAGGGGGCGATGATCATCAAGCATGTTTATTTTTGGGTAGGCTACCCAAGTCATCTTGGTAGGTATGTGAGCTAATTCAAGGAGCCTAAGGTATGTGCAAGTCATGTTAAGTGCATTAGTATTGACACGAGGCTTTTATGTTGTCAAAATTTTGAATTTTCATGTTTAGTATTGATACATCAAGGCAATTTTGCCAAGTTCAAACCGTTCTCAGCCTTTGCTCCAATGGACTTAAAACTCAAATTCAACGCGATTTTCATGTCATAAACCATCAGAAATGATACCAAACTCGGATATTCAGGTTGCTGATCAAATTACAACATTTTTTTTTGTATTTTGGCCAAAACCAAATCAAATAAGGACATTCACATTAATTGACACGAACCCATGGTAGCAACCACTTTAAGCTACTAGCAGTAACCAACCGCCCACTCCATCAGCTGAATTCATCACCAAATTCTAACCACTTTCCCCCCAATGACTTCTGCAACCAACAACCACAACTATGGTTTAAAGAAAAGGCCAAAATGCCTTAATTTTTGGCTAGAAAATGTTGCCTACAAAATGCACAATTAGATCACATCTTAGGGGCTTCTTTTTCAACAGCTTTCAACCTCCCAAAACACTCTTCCATCTGAACAAAACAAAAATCCCGTAGCTCCCTAGCACCCCTTAGGAAATAGCCCTAAACATTTAGCTTCCTACAATTACATACCTCAAAATTGCCTCCCCTCATACTATAACCAACTAGCTTCATTCTTCTTTCATTTCTTACTAGTTTATAGCCCAGAAAGGGAAGAAATCGCACTTACGTTGACAGATTGAGCAAGCAAAATAGATCTTGCTACTTTATTGGTATATTTTCTTAACCTTGCACTTTTATTTTCTATTTTTGACATCTTCTACATTTTACTGAACCCCTCATTTTTTCATGACCATTTTAGGACCTTTCATGCATTTTGTGACTTTGCTTGTGGTAGACTTTAGGATTATGATGCTATAAGTTTGCCATGTTGCTCTAAGTGCCATGCTACACTTCCATCATTTGTGTAACTAATTTTCATGAATTTCTTTGTCACGATTACATGCTTTAATCATGCATAAACTTAAGCCTAACATGTTCTAAGTATATACATGCATTTCATATCATTTTGCCAAATCTCATGAGCATAATATAGCATTGAAATTTCAGCACACATATGTTTTGCTATTAGCTTGCATTTTGGCACCATATCATGCTTTCATGACACCACTTTTCATTCACACTTGCTGGTCATAGGCATCCTTAGAAATGTGCATATTCTTCACAATTTCTTTGTTTGAATGCATGCTTGATAGTTGGTTTAAAATCTGATTTTGCAACCCCCTCCAAAGAAGTTTATGGTGCCTCCAACAAATGCAGATCACCATGGGCTCAGGATTTCTATCATCAATTATCACATCTTGGGGGTAAATAAATTAAAAGTTTGGGTCCATGGTGAAACACACATGTACATTCTGATTTCCACAACAAAAAAAATTCTTTTTAAGTTTGCTTAAGCCTTGGTTTTAACTTAAAAAAATAGTAGTGGTGTGAAGGGTAATAGGCTATCCCTTTGTCCCAAATTACTCTGGGAGGGAGTGGATGAGCTCAAAAAGTCCATAGCACCATTTCTTTATTGATATGGATGTTTGAATGTCCGTGATTTGTGTTTCAACATCAAAAATTGAAAAACCACTCAACCTTCCCCTATTTTGAATTGGCAATACTACAACCTAATCTTGAAAAATCATTTTAAAAATGTAAACAAATATTTTGGGATCTTACAATATTTTTCTTTCAAACTAAACTGAACCATCTTTCCAATGGCACTTTATTCATCCCCGGATCATCCCCGATCGAGGATTTATGATATTTTGAAGTTTAGTTGCCTGAAATCTTAGAGGTCAACAAACAACAATCCGTTTGGGTCAATCTGGCCCCTCGAATGATTTTTCAAGATTTTTCAAGTATTTTTACTAAAAATTTTATGAAAATCTCTTTCCAGAACGGTATGGCTTGCAATTCAATAATTTCAAGTGAGTCTAAAATGATTTTTCAAATATACCAATTCCCCTACATGCTTAGCATGTGCTGAAATAGAACTGACTTCAAGATTTAATTCCACCTGAAAATAGATTTTTTATGATTTTTGGAATATTTTTATTTCAATCCTTATCGAGTTACCTATCCAACGGTCCTCACTCGTTCCCAGAGGCCTTCAAATGAACTTATAATAAATTTGGGAATAGGGATAGCGCGATGTTGTCCCCTATTTTGAAATAAAAAAATTTTGTCACAATTATCCTAAATCACCTCCCTGAAGACGTTTAAACGTATCCAAGTACAGCCAAACTTTATATCTTGAGTCATTATGCTGAGACCAAGGCTAAAAAAACCTTTAATTAATATTTCTTCCTTTAATTTCAAAATTCTTTCTAAAAACATAAAAAGTTTTCATCATTGGGGATAATCCAGCCTTGCTCTCCTTGTCCGCCATCCAAATCATTTTAAATGCTCTCAAGTCTTTTACTCCCTCAAAATTTTAAATCACCCTACTTAAACATTAAAGTTTTCATCGTTGGGGATACTCTAACCCCATCAATCCGAGGGGATACTCCAACCTCGCTCTTTTTTCATTTGCCACCTAAATCATTTTAAAAAATCTAAAATATTTTTTTCTCATTCAAAATTTTAAATCCCCATGGAGTCCAAATGCATGTCAAAGTTGCCATGTTGGTTGTTTTATTGATAATCAAGGGTAACTATGAGACACATTTCGATCATCCCATTCTTTTATGCTCACCGGTGCATACATAATGTAAAATCAATTGAAAATTTTTAAGGCAATGTCTCGTGTCAGTATCCCTCCAGTGCCTGACATGAGATATCCTTTTTCCTAAATCAAACCTAAATTTAAAAAGAAAAACTCTATGTTCTGCCACTCTCCTAGGTTATGAATGATACCAAATTGTTTTCTATTGAAACCGGGTTTACATTTTATCAAAATTCATGCATTAGTAAAAGGATTATATACAAATAGTAGCTTAACAAAGTCGAGAAAATAGAAATTGAATATTATATAGACATGAGGTACCAATTTTGGGCAACGTGGAGGTGCTAATCCTTCCCCAGGCATAACCGATTCCCTGACCCACCAATGAATTCTAAAGTATGCAGAACATAAAATCGAATCTTTAAGTTTTGTGACTCAGGATTTCGGTTTTAATAGGTGTCCGATCACACCTAGCCTAGCTTGATCGATGGTGACTCTAATTTTTTGGTCATTTTGTAATGACCATAAAAGACCAGTCAGACAAGCGATTCATCCGACGATCCCTCTTTTATCTCACACACTTAATATTTTCCACCATGCCGCAAACCTTCAATCATGAGGGGTATTAAGTCGAGCACGCCTCATTGCCTATCGCCAGGGGTGAGCACACGTTGTGACACCATGCCATGCATTTTTTATGTTAAGAATGATTCATGCAATGTAGGATATTTTCTTACATTATAATCATGATTCATATATGCATGCATTTTTCATGAAAATAGTATGATTAGGGAAACATAACCATGCATGCTAGTGTACTTATGTATGTTTATGTTGATGGGTTATTTTATGTTTAAAATCATATAGGACATGCATTCTATGACTTTTCATGCATTGTGATAATAATTCATATGTTCACAAATTTTCAAAAAGATATTATGATTATGACCATATTATCATGCCTGAGGTTAAATCCTATCTTGATAAGGTATTTTGTGCACAATTCATATATGATGCCATTCTTGTATGTTTGTTTAGAGAAAAATGTTTATGGGCATATTTGCAATGTTAAAAACCATAAGTGACCATTTTGTAATTTTTCTACGATGTTTTCATGCATATTAGAGATTACTCTGTCATTTCATGCATATAGATACATTTAAGTTATTTTTTATAATTCAAAAATTATTATGCAATTTCATGCATATCAAGGTTATTTTAGTTATTTTTCATGATTTAGGGGTTATTATGTAATTTCATGCATTTTAGCATCATTTTAGTCATTTTTCATGACTTAGGGATTACGTAATTTCATGCATGTTTGCATTGTCTTAGTCATTTGCCATGATTTAGGACCATTTATGCAATTTCATGCATTAGGGTCATTCTAGTAATTTGCTATGTTTTAGGACCATTTATGCAATTTTACTGATTTTAAGGCCATTCTAGTAATTTGCCATGTTTTAGGATCATTTATGCAATTTCGTGCATTTTTGGGTCCTTATAGTAATTTTCTTAATTTAGAAGTTATTATGTGATTTCATGCATTTTATCACCATTTTAGTAATTTCCCATGATTTGGGGTCATTATGTAATTTCATGCATGTTTGCATCATCTTGGTTATTTACCATGATGTAGGGCCATTTATGTAATTTTTTATGCATTTTAGGGTTATTTTTTGTATTTTTGCCCAGTTTTAGAGACTATTATGCAATTTGTACATGTATGCCATTTTAGTCATTTTCCATGATTTAGAGACTATTGTGCAATTTCATGAATTTTGATATAATGTAGTCATTTTCTAATGACTTAGGGACTTTATGTCCTATGCATTTTAATTTCATTTAGGTTATTTTCCATGATCTAGGTACTTTATGCAATTTTATGAACATTGGGGTCATTTGAGTCATTTCTCATGATCCAAGGACTTTGTTGCAATTTCATGTATTTTAGATATATTGAACTCATTTTCCATGACTTAGGAATTATTATGCAAAATTTCCTCCATTAAATCATTTTCTATGATTAAAGGGCCATTTCATAATGTCCATGCAAGCTAGGTCCATTTAGATTATTTTCCATAATCAAGAGATCATTTTGTAATTTCGTGTATGTACTTTGGATTCATTTTCATGATGTTATGTTTTAATTTAATGTGTTTATATGTAATTTATAATAAATTTTTTTTTCAAAACTCCAAGCCGATATCTTTGAGTTAAAATAGTCTATAGGTGTGCTTTCAATATATGAAAGCCACCTCGTTGATTATTTTATACAAAGGAATACCCTTATGAAATATGTAAATTAAAATTTTTAGTTTTCCTAAAAAATAAAATTTTTGTGTTCCTCTAGGTTTTCCAGAGGGGTGTAACAAATATTTTGATTTTCAAAAATATAAAAATTCATTTTACTAGAGAAAAATAATATTAATTATAAATAATTTCAAAAATTAGAGAATTATAATTAAATATTAATAAATAAAACCAATCATAATCGAGACTTTAGTTAATACGTAATTATGAGGTACCTATTTTCACGCGTCATGGGAGGGATCAATCCTTATTGTGATTATGACTGACCCCTAAACCTTTTCACATGAACATTGTTATATACATAGACTCAGAGCTTGTTTTTAAAGGTTTTGTAACCCTTAAAATATGACCTCGATAGGAGACCAATCTCATCTACTTAAAACTAGATTGGTGGTGACTTTGTGTTATTTGGTCATTTTAAAATGACCATTTATGGTTAAGTTAGACGTACGATTTGTCCGACAATTAAGTTCCCTCCCAATATAAAAAATGAAATTTATTTGTTTAAGTTTGGCATGTTAAATTTGCATTTGATGCGTTATGACAATCAAAAACCCTAATTTTTTTAGTTTAATAGGCTTTGTTTTAAACAAAACCTAGTTGGACTTGGTCTATGGTTAGCCACAAATATAAAGGACCATTGGTGTAGGATTAAGCCAAGATATTAAATATTTAATAGCTAGGTCCAATCCTAAATGGACTGGTTGAAAGAGTTTTACTTGGATCCTTATGAAATTACCAAGTATGGCACTAATCTTTGGATTTTATGGTAATGAGCTTAACTAAATTATTAGAAACCTTAACCTAATTTTAGGGGTATAAATATAAATCTATAAGGGTTTTCTGGTATGGTGAGATGTAATAGACATAATAAAATCCTAAACGACCTAAAGCCTAAAAGCTCTAAGCCAAAAGTTGGCGTAACCTTTCTCCTAATCCATTGGTGTGTGCTGTTTGATTCTGTTGAGAACTAGAAGTTTTCTTGATCTGAGAAAAAGTTAGCAAACATTCCCTAACACTTATAAGAGTAGAGGCTGATCACACTAGGCAAGAAACCTTCATTGTCACCTGCTTGTAGAGCTATATTACCTCTCTATGACATGCTTGAATGTAAGAGAGAAAGCGAATGCATATTACTTTTGGTTAAGGCTTTTCGAGCCTTCTGGATGGCATCAGAGAACCATTGAACCTTGTGAAAGTTCTAATAGCCATCTGTGTAGAGGCAACACATGTGTGGTATTCATGATCTCAGGAGTATCTTTTGGACTTTGAATTACATTAGATTGCAAGATCTATGAGTTAGGTAATCTCTAATTGGATATGCGATTAGATTTCCAAAATTTTAAACATTGAATACTATGTGCAAACCTTCCTAAAGATCCTCAAGGAAGTCCAACTATTTCTTTGATTATTACATTACATTTTATTATTTATTTCAATGATGTATGTTTAATGCATAAGGCTGGACTAATCCTAAACCCCAGGATCCTATCTCGATGTGAACATGGTTCTATTTTGGAAGGCATATGAATGCCTACCTATGTCCTAAACTATCCAAGACCATGCCATCAAAAATAGTAGGTATTTAAAAACTTCATGGGCATCTAGGTTATGGTTTAAGGTCATTGTTTGTTCCTTGGGGTCACCTTCTAGCTACTATTTTGTCCTTGATTAGGTGGGCATTAAAATGCCCTATTATGATTTTGGAAGGATTAGAGAGCAATCTTTATGTGCTACCTATATTACTTGAGATTTGAATGTCACTTTGCTTATCTAGATAGTTTCAGTTTTGGTTTATATTGGGATGCTACTTAAGCTAGTTATAAGAATCATTTTAACACCATTTATTCTAGGTTTAAACCTTAACAAGTTTCCATTAGGATGCTTTAAGATCACTCTTAATGTCATAGGTTTAGATTGCCAAATAGCCCAAGTCTACAGTTTTGTTCGGTTACCCTGTTCCAATGTTGGCAGCCTACATTAGAGTCCAATTATGGCCTTTGTTAAGCCAAAAATCAAATTTGATTTGAGATCATGAGCTCAATAATTAAAGGTTATTAAGTAAGCTTTCAAATGCAGTAAGCCATTTATTTTTTAAAGTTTAGTTAGGTTACATTTGAACCTAGTTTTCACTAGGATATTTGATGATCCTATTTCTACACCATGCATAGTTCTGATCATGGCTGTTCGTATGGCAAGCAACTAAATCCATTTAAAGCCAAGAAAATCCAAGATTAAAGATCATTGATTTAGCTTTTAAATGGCATAGGTTTTACATTTTTTGGAGTTCATTTAGGCACTAACAAGTCAAAACTTCCTTTGTCCTTTAAGTCCTTTATAACCAACTACTAGTTCTATTTGTGGCCTTTGTTTAGCCCATTATTGGAATTCATTTATGGGCCATAAGCTCTAAATTTAAATTTCATTCATTTAGCTTTCTAACAATATAAGCGTTTCACTTTTCAAAGTCCATTTAGATATAAAACAAACTAAGTTTTCTTTACATATGCAATATCCCCTATCTCTTTCATGCAAAGGCATTCGAATGGCTTGGCTAGTCTCTTCAAGTCTTTAGTTTGGGTCAATTTTTTTAGGCATTTGGATGTCTTGGATTAGTGTCAAATTCACCTATCTTAGGTCTACGTAAATCCTCATATCTGTCCACCCACCTTAGCAAATGCATGGTTTCACCTCTACATTTATATTTGATTTTGGTTTTAGGCTGAGATTTAAAACTATTTTGATTTCATTTTCAGAAGTCATTTTGGTCACTCTTCTATTATATTTAAACCTTGTTTTCAATGCTATTTGATCCATGTTTTAATTACCTTTAAAATATATTTTAGAACTTTTTTTAGATCTTTGTTTTCTAACAAGCCATATTACTTAATTGTTCTTGAAAGCTATTTAAGGGTTTTTTTTTTTTTCAAAACTCTGTTTTAAACTGATTTAAACCTGATTTTTAAATTTATTTATTGCCTAAATTGTCTATGGAGTCCAAGATTGTCTCTAACTTTGTTCGGTTACTTTCTCCAATATTGGAGACATTTATGAGATACACATCATTAAGGTCTGATCTTTACATTTTTTTCTTTATATATTGAAATAATTGTTAATTTTGTGCTAGGTTAAATTAGCATGCATATATTCCTTGCTTAATTCTAGCCTTATTAAATTGCCATTTGCATAATTATGCCATACCATATAAATTAATTATGTTAAAATCCATTTTACTTAATAAGCAAGGCAATGTTGTTGAGTTAAGGTCTGTTCTAGATCTTTTGCTATGCTATTAGAGAAGATTTTGGAAATCGACTTAATTCAATAATATCCTTTTAAAATAATGATTCAGAAAATGTTTTTAAATATTAAAAACTTCTATATTTTGCAAAGTTGTCAAGGAGTGTAGGAAACTTCAAAAATAAAATTTTTTGAATCTTTTTAATGAACATTGTTTCCCAACATTTTCGTTGAATAGTTATCAATTCCATTAGTTCATTTATATATCCCTTGCCATAATTAAATTGTCATTACTATTATGCCATGTTTCTTAAATTCGATTTACTCTAAAATAAAGCAAGTTTTTAGGTTATGATCATCCTTGGATCTTTTGCCATATTATTGGGAGAGATTCTGAAAATGGCCTTACCTCAAAAATAAATTTTTTTCCAAATAATGATTGAAAAAATGTTTCTAATACTAAAAACTTTTATATTTCACTGAGCTGTTAGGGAATGTAGAAAATTTGAAATTATGAAAATTTTTTATCATTTTAATATAATAATATTTTTTGATAATTTCTGGGGATTACAACTAAATATTGAAATCAAAACCATCAAATTTGAACTTAGAATAACATATATGAGGTACCAATTTTAAGATGTCAAAAAGGTGCTAATCCTTCCCCAAGATAAGCAATGCCCAAACCTAACTTTATTTTACCTAGTTTTCAACTCAGACCCTAAAATCAATTTTGTAAAATAATTTAAAAAAATTTAAAAGGATCAGTTTTAATAGGTGTTCGATCACACTTAACCAAAAAGACCACTAAACAACTTTAATTTTTTGGCTATTTTGTAATGGTCATACAGGAAAAGTTAAGCAATGATTTGCCCTAATGACTCAGCCCCTACTCCGAATGAAAATGAATTTTATACTCTGACATGTCAAGTTCACATTTGGCAGATTATGGCACACCTAAGTTTTGGAAAGGCATAGTGATATGAGATAACCTTTCACTGATCAGTTTATCATTGAAATACAATCTTTTCATCATTTATCTCGAAATGTTTATAAACATAGTGCAATGTTACATATGAAACCTTAGTTCATTTAGCTCTTTGGATAACATTAGTGAATTGTAGAATTTCCTAACATCCAAAATTCATCATGTTTTAACTAAAGACTTAATCATGTTAACCTAAGCCAAGAACAAGTAAGATATGTTTCATCAATGGATTTAAAGTGGTGAACCCTTTTTTGACTACTCATTTGCCTTTATGTGCTTCATGTCATACCCAAAATCATCTTACCATAGGCATCACTCAAAGTAATTCGTTCATATGAATTTAAAGCATGAAAATTCACATATAAGATAACTTGGCATCTCAAGTCTGAGAACTAGTTGCACCATTCTCACATGAGAATGTTTCTAAAAACACTTAAATAAACAAGCAAATGGAGTCCCCATAGCTAGTCTTATAAGTGACTTGCTCTAATAAACACTTACATGTTATCCCCAAGTATCTTTGTACTTCAATTTTATGAGATCATACTATATACTCTCAAGTAAGGAGGCTTAACATGCACTAGTCATTGAGCATTATTCATACCTTGTCTTGATAATGACTATGAACTAGCTTAGTTATATGGCTTTGATGCATTGTAAGGTCTCATAATTGTAGCATGCTTACAATTTTTTTGTAAGGCCATTGTGTTCAAAGGACTTCATCAAACTAGTTTATAGTAACTCTTTACTGATAATCACTGAGCTAACGAAGAAAAACCTCTATCACATTATAAACAATTAGCATGCATTATTAGAAGTTTTCTTCTTGCAACTTTGATTGGCCAATGGATTGGTTTTAGGGTATGTCTTAACAATGAAAAATTAGAGGTTGAATATTAGAGACAAAGGGGTTGGAGATCCATGATAAAGGCTGCTATGTTTTTAGCGAAGGTTGTTTAGGGTCTGGCCAAGAAATGTTGAGGTATAAAGAGAGGGCCACTAGGAAGAGGAGGATTTGCTTTTCCTATGATTTTTTTCTGTATTTTCATTATTTTGGATTTTCAAGTTCTTTAAAAATTTTTTATTTTCTTAAAATTTTTATTTTTTTAAATTTTAAAGTTTAAAGTTCTGTTTTTTTATGTTTTAAGATACTTTATTTTGTCTTTTATTCTTTAAGGTTTGGTGAGGGTTTAGATTGGGTTTTAATTAGGGTTTGGGATTTCAAATTAAGATTTTACTAGATTTTTAATTTAAGGCTTAATTGAGGTGTCGTTTACATTTGACTAAAGTTCTAGTTTTATTAAAATTTGACCAAAGTTGACTTTGCTTAACTCAATCATTCAAAATCTAAACTTTATAGCAGGAAAAGCGATTTTATAAGGTCAAAGCAAATCAGACTTGAAATGATTTAATCTAGAAAGAGTAATCAATAGAAATGAAATTGAACCTTAAGATCTAATTTTATACTCAATATTAGTAATTTAGTAACAAGATTAATAAAGATTTAAATTAATCAAAAAAAGTAACACAAAATTTTGAAAGCAAGTTGATTTTATACGAAACACAGAATTAGAATCTTGGGATCCCATTTTAAGATTTTTATAATGAAATAATGATTAGATTGTTAGATACGAAAAAAAAAAGTTGCCACTAATTTTTTTATTAGGAGTAACTAGTCACCTATATAAATTTATTAATTTTAAAATAATTCTGAGTTTAATTAAGATATTTAAAATAATAAAATCTTGGTTAACGTTTTTTGAATTAGATTTAACAATTTAGTTACGTGTGGTGAAATGTTAATACCCTTACAATGACAATATAAAGATAAATATTTAATTAATCTTATATAATCTTATGGAGATATTAATTATATGGTCTTATTTTTAATTAATATTTTTTTTTATTTATTGTTTAAATATCTATATGTTGGGAAATTTTTAGGTTGCTTTCCATCATTCTGGAAAATTTTCTAGAAACATTCTTTACGTCGAGTACTCTTTGAGAAACCATTCTTTCCCTCGAAATAATTATGTCGTTGGATTTATTTGTACTTTTAGGGAAAGGTTTGAACTTTGATATTATTTGAAATCTATGAAAGAGTTTGAATTTTGATTTTTAAACTCTCTTAATTAAAAATAAGTTTTTTTTTTTTCTCTCATTTCTCACCTCTCTCTCTCCAGTTGTCTATCTCTCTCTTCAACTCGATGCCATTATAAATTACAGATTTTGATACCAGGAAATTTATCGATGTCAAGAAATTCAACATTTCCCAAAAAAGAAAAACTTCTAACCTAGAAATTAACGATTGAAAATTCAACCAATCATCAAAAAGTTCAAACCTTGCAACAAAATTTTGAACCTCTTCGAAAAATCCAAAAAAAAAAATCCAAAGAATCTCTGAACCCAATAAATAATTTGTTAATCTTCACAATCTCTCGTTTATATTTTCTAGAATGAAATTCTCATAAATCCCAAAAAAAGAAAAAAAACAATTTTCATTTTTGTTTCTGCTAATCTTTTTTATTTTTATTTTTGTTTTATTTTTCAATTTTCAAAAAATTGAAATTAATAAGAATATATAAAAAGGAATAAAAGTAAAAATAAATAAATAAATAAAAAGAAAAACATTTGGATTAGCCGACTCAATGGGTTCCAAGGTCCAATAATTCAACTTCAAGGCCGAGATAAATTGAAAGCCCAAATAATGAATTTCAAGATCCCAAATATCAATTGAAGCCGAAAATAACTTAACGGCCCCAAATTTCTACAAACATCAACTTTATTAAAAAAATAATAATAAAAAAATCGTATTAATTTTTAAACCTATTTTAATTCTAAAATTTAGTTAAATTATATTCGATATATAATGAAATTATTATCGAAAGACTTTAATTTAAAATCAACTTCGATCAAGCTCGATTAATTTAAGTGACATTTTAAAGACTCGAATAAAATTGTATTTTAAGATAAACCGTTAACTTATTTGAGCTCAAAGCCAAATCTTAATTGAAGTGTGTTCGGGTACAACTGGCATCTTATTGCTCCATTTATTTGATTTTTTGCCTCTGGTGATTAGACTTTTGAAATTTGATTATGCATCACCCAATTTCGAAGATTAGACCCTTAACCCACTAAAATTTTCATTCTCATCCAAACTGATGCTTGAAGGAGACAAGCTGATTAATAATTTCTTTTGCAAGTAAATCAGATTTTTTTTTGGCAAGAAAATTATCTTCATAGATGGTGCACTACTGCAGGCTGTTCCTGTAAAGTGCATAATCAAGTTTGTACAAGTTAAAAACTAGGGTTCATTAACGGATCTTGATATTTGATTTTGAGGTCCATTAATATTATACATTATATTAGAATTACTTTATCATACGTATACACTCAAGTAAATATGTTAATAAAAAGTAACAAATCTCATCAAATTATAGAATACAAATTTTACTATCATTTTATTAAGATTTTAAGGATAAAAGATTTTGAAATTTATAGTAATGGAAAATGCCATATATTCATCAATGTTGTACTAATTTAAACTATATAAGCTTTCAAAATTCTATTGTAATATACAAAATTTCAAATACTTTTCACTTAAATCCCTAGATAAAAGCAAGTGTATGAAACAAACATATGAGATGAGTGCATGCAACGTTAACTATAGTAAAATTACTAATTACATGTCCTTGTTAATGAATTAAGAGAACTTTTTTTGGAAATTTAAAATTGAAATAAAAAGCAAATGAACTAGTCGTTAAACGATATACTTTTCATCAACAAGCAAAATAACTATAATTTTAAAAGTATGAAGTTAGAAACTTTGAAATTACAAAATATTGATTTTATTCTAACTTTAAATAAAATGATTGTCAATTTGATTTTTCTTTTCTGTTTTTTTTTTTTTTGGTTGAAACAAGAATGCATGACATCATAAGATAGATATCTAGAGTGAAATTAAAAGTGAAAATTATATGAAGAAGAGAAATTGTGATAAGCTAGAAAGAAAAGAAAAAACACGTATTTGGTACTTTGTTGAAGATTTGGAATTCTATTAAAAGTCAAAAGTTATTTTTTTTTTTTTAAGCTCACATGAATGCAATTTAAAACTAATAACAAGTCTTTTAATTTCAAGGATTTGTAAGTAATAATTTATGGGTATAAAATTAAAAAATAATATATGATTTTAACTCCTCTTAAATTATAATAATGTATAAATTAAATTATAAATTAAAAAATAAAATTAAAAATTCTAATATGAACTAGTCATTATGTCACATGCATTGCATTTGATGTTTCGTGTTAATTATCTTTTGAAAAGTAAAAGCTATATCAAGTCATTTTAAGTTCAACAACTTTAATTCTTCAAGAAATTAATGAAGATTTTGATAGAAGTAGAATAAAACTGTAGTAGGCTATAAGTCGATCATGAAATGTAATAAATACTTTGAAATTATCCATCATCCATTAACAACATAAGTGTTGAATAACTTTTTATTGAAAGATGCAAGCATATCATAACCTAAAGTTTGATATATTAAAATATGTCAAATAACGTATCACTATAGCTACTTTTAAATAAAATAAAAATACTAATTAAAAAGAAATAATATGAGAATACAAGATAAAATTTTACCATAAAGACTTTAAAAAAATCACAAAACCATTTTGAGTAATTTAACCAATACTATGATTTAAGTTAGTGAAACACTAATTACCTTGCTGTCGCAACGTACCCCGGGGTGGACCCTAACGGATCTATGGGTGCACATGACTTAAAATATTTTCCTGACTTGGAAATGTCTTCTTGACCGAGACTTTTCTTTCGTGATGTGATGAGAAGGAGAATGTATAGATTCTTGACTTATGATACGGCGAAGGGGACCACAAGACGAATCGCTTATCTTATTGGTTTCAGATGACCATCACGAAATGGCTAGTGTTTAGAGTCGCCACCGATCATTTTGGGCTAGGCATGATCGGATGCCTATTGAAACCAATGTTTGGAGTTACGAAACTCAAAACATAGATCCTGTGGTCTATGTAATACAAAGATTTGTCATTTGGGTTTGGGAGTTGGTTACGCACAAAAAGGTATGAACCTCCTCGTGACACCCGCAATCGGTACCTTACTAGCTATGTCTTGTCTCAGTTTTGATTTTTTTGATCCTAACTTGTCATTATTTTGATATAACCCCTTTTAATGCATGAATCTTATAGAAATACAAATCTAGGTTTTGATGAAAAAGATTTAATCTTGTATATGCCTCAGAGAAATAGGGAATATAGAGATTTTCAATAAAATGACCTCTAGATTTTATTTTGAAAATGGAATGTTCCACTTTGGGCATTGGAGAGATACCCAAGTGGAGCATTGCCTTTAATTTTATTTGGAATGATTGGAAAACATGAATGCAAATAATCATCACGAAGAAATCACGTTAGTAAGGCAATAAATGAAGTAACATATCATGGATCATTCAATGCAATGATAAAGAAAAGGGATGGACTATTGGAATTTATCTCGCAATTAGCATCAATTATCTGAGAACAACCGAATCGATAATTTTTTAGATGCATCTGGGTTTCTTGATTAAACGAGGTTTGTTTGATGTATTCATGGAAATCCAAGAAGGAGAAAAAAATTAATTATAGTTGAAAGATAGGGTTAGAGTATCCCCTCAGAAAGATGGAGTTGGAGTATCTTCGTGAATGGCAAATAATTTTTGACAAAGGAAGATTTTTAAATCTTGACAATTTTGAAAAGCAGGGTTGGAGTATCCCCTTAAAAGGTTGGTGTCGGAGTATCCCCGTGGATGAGAAATCATTTTGACAAAGAAAGATTTTTAAATCTTGATAATTTTAAAGAGCGAGGTTAGAATATCCCCTTGGAAGGTTAGGGTTACAGTATCCCCAAAAGTGACATGTCTGACACTCTTTAGAAAAGTCAAGTTAGAAAACATAAGTTGACAAAACTTTATGATTTACGAAATGTGTGAGCATTTCGATAACTTTTGGCAAAGTAAATTATTATGAATAAGGATGATAAAGATGTAAAATATGTTTGTGCCTTGATATGAGCCAATAGGAGGTCAAAGCATGTTCTCAAGTCTGATCGGGGTGATATAGAGACATTCAAATATCTCGAGGCAAAATTCAGAAAAATAACTCAATTTTGACCATAACCGAAAATAGGGGATAAAGCAAAGCAAGGGGTATTTCTTATTTTCTTTATGTTTATGGGTCCAAATTCAAGTCATTGACATTTGAACATCTATGACTGAAAGGAAAGAGTGGTATGAGCATCACGAACTCATTTACATAGCCTCAGAGTAATTTAGGATGATGAAACAGCCTGTTGATCATACCACTCAAGGTATTGACTCAAAAACAAGGCACAAACATTTTGAGAACAAGTGTAAGGTCATTTTTATTGCAAAATCAGAAGATTTGAGTTTGTTTAACCAAGATTCCAGATCTGAAAAAACTTAATTTTCTCCAAGATATTTTGCTAACTTTAAGGAAAATGCTAAATCCATGCTAATCCTCATTGGTTAAGGTTAACATGCTTAGCTTA